>NW_023612604.1:0-58463 GCF_013339725.1 Rhipicephalus microplus | reverse complement strand
AAAGGCCAGTAAAGAGACCTGGCGGGCAACTTCCTCACGCACGAATGACTTGATTTCAGCAAGCAAGGCGGTGTGGTCCGGAAGTGTTGACAAGGCCGAGAGATCAGCGTCACGTGAGGGTGGTCGACGGGTCATCGAGCGCTGCCGTCGCAGCTCCTCGTAACTTTGGCAAAGTGTAATGATCTCTGCCACAGTGCGAGGGTTCTTGGCCAGGAGCATGGTGAAGGCATCGTCGGCGATGCCTTTTAGAACATGCGTTATTTTGTCAGCCTCTGACATGTTCGGGTCGACTTTCTTGCACAAGTCAAGGATGTCCTCGATATAACTTGTGAAGGACTCGCCGGTCTGCTGTGCTCGTTCACGTAACCGCTGTTCGGCTTGAAGCTTACGAACGGCAGGACGGCCGAACACGTCGACGACGGCGGTTTTAAAAGCGGACCAAGTGGGGAAATCGGATGCGTGGTTGTTGTACCACATGCCGGCCACACCCGCGAGGTAGAAAACCAGGTTGCCGAGTTTACCTGCCTCGTCCCAATGATTGGGGACGCTGACGCGTTCTTACATAGCAAGCCAGTCTTCGACGTCGGTGCCATCCGCGCCAGTGAAGACAGGAGGGTCGCGGATGCGGGGAACACCGAAACATGGCGTCGGCGCAGGAGGAAGCGTTTGCTGTGCGGCGTCTTGGTGCATGGTAGAAGGCACGGTGCGGGATCGAAGCTCCAGGGGCATCAAATGCTAACCGAAGGTGTTAGAAGGGCACAGCACTCTCCACCAAATTGTTGAGACGTTTATTGGCGGACACTTGTCGACGATGCTTGACAGCGACAGTCAATGCGGGTACCGACTCTCTGCACGAGCTGCTCTTCTTCTTGCTAAAAAGGCCAACCCACTAGAAGGCACTGGAGAGGACGACCCACTGTTCGAAGGCTTCACCACAATATATATATATATATTGAAGTACACGCCGCAGACACCCTATAGTGGTAGTGTTCTACTGCGCTTCGTATTTTGCCAAGCCTCTCGCTTCCGGAAGCACAGTGAGATGCAGATGCTAGTGCCCGTTAAGGAACACAAGGCGGTCAAAATTACCGGAGAAACCCACTATGGCGTCCTCCTAAATAGGAATATCATGGTATTTACGTTTTTGAACGTAAATCTCAACGTATTATTGTTACTTTTTTAGAATCAAGCGCATCCACGCTCTCGCATACGGGCTTTCCACCAACTCGCCCATTGTTGCACTAGCATGTGTTCGAGCTGTAGCGAGTGAACGCGACGTGAACTCCACTCACGTTGACGCACACTGTCAACATCATCCAAAATATACCCTGCCGGGAGTTATTTGGGGATGATGCGTCCGCTCAACCCTGAGGGCCTCACTCAAACCCGAATGTACCGGAGCTTATCCATTCATTTTCGACCATTTTTTTTCCGTTGCGACAGACGGAAGACAACGGGACCAATTATCTGATTATGCTCCGACGAATGCTCTGCAAGTACTCCGGCGCATAGCTTATGCTCGGGCGGATGCTCCACGAATACTCCGGCGCATCAATAAGCGGCTTTCATTGGCTGCTGGAAGAGCGACGAAGGCAGTCTTGCCGGACGGCTGGTCCACGAATCAAGTTGACCAATATGACGCATTTCGCATTCAACCAACCCTCTCTCTTACTGAAGCACGATTCGCGCGTGCGTTTGGTTCATCTTCGTATCTCTATATGCTACAAAGCACGACGCTGGTTCCCTCCGTCCATGCATCCGCCCTGGATGCCCCTGCAGAATGGAACGCTGTCCGCATTCACCCGGTCATCTCGTACACGCTCTTCTACTAAGCGCGGTGCGAGTTAATTGCCTGCTCGACGTGAAGCTGGCTATATAGGTTTAAGTCTTCATAAGCGCCATCTCTCTTATAATAATGTGTAATTCAAGTTAAAGAGGCACCCTTCGTGTAAACATCAAATCGAGAGAGAACCCAACAGAAACCGTGTGTATGCGGTGTCTTGATATATTTGTTTCGTGTCCTTGTTGGCCCCAAGAGTTCTGAAGTGGGCTTGCTGGTAAGTCATTGGGAAATGAGTGTGTTTAGAAAAACGTTATTGCCACAAATGTCAATAACACTCAACAGAACATTTCCGTCTTAGACATACTCTAACGATGATGACAAGACGGACGTCATTTACATGAACATGGATATGAGATGACGTTGAAAAAACATGTACATTCGGTGGTTCACAAAAACACAACCACAAAATACTTCAAGGTAAACAAGAGACAAATAAAACATAAATATGTACATTTTGCATATTTACTTGTTGGCATGCCATTTCTGCCGGCGCATCGACAGATCAGCCTACCAATACCAGGCCGGCCGAAAGACAAGTTTCACTCGTCCGTCATAGACCGACACAAAAGGGCAAGACCAGGGCCGAAGAAATTCCTCTTCACCGAGGAAGAAGAGCTCCTCCGACAAAACAGACAGTAGCTCCGAGTACAATCGTTCAAGGATCGGGTAGAGCGCGCGGCGGCGGCGGCCCGCTGCAACCGCCTCGCAGCAGTTGCGCCAGAGGCAGAAAGCGCCGGCAACAATGAGAAGACAAGCGAAGCGGCCTCGCGTAGAACGCCCAGAAGAAACGAAGCGATTTACTCTGAGGCAGTGAAATCCGGCATGTACGGCTCTCCAAAAAACGCGAGCAATGATACAATGCCTCAGAAAATGCTGATTTGTTTCCCGAAGGGGGCAGTTCGGACATGTTGCTGACTGGACTATTCTCCACCTTTCGAGGCGGTCGAGAGTGGGAAGTACACCCCATCCCAGGCGCCACATGAAGTCCCGAAGGTGTCCAGGCAGAAAAGAAGCCGTTAAGGAGCTCCAAGACACCCGTCTAGAGCGAGCACGGCGGGCTGGCGGGACCAACGGAAGCAACAAAGCAGCAGTTGTCTCAACCATGTGGTTGTTCAAAACATCTATGCCAGGACCGCTCGACTTGACATGGCGAAAAAATGCAACAGTTGTTGCATAAAACGCAGGAAGTGTTATTGACTGTGGCCCCCTGTTAAGTTGCACATTAGGCATCAAATGGCGAAGGTGAGTACCCAGAAAGTAATATGCAAGCGTTCGTGCGGGAGATTCCTCCCCTTGCACTAGGCGCAAAAGGAAACGCAGTGCCAGCAGCCGACAGCGTATGGACACTGAAGGGAAAGCAAAGCCTCCTTGAGCACGCTGCTTTCCCAGTGCCGCGCGAGAGACCAACTCAGTGCCACCTGACCAAAAAAAGGAACACAAAGCAGACTGCAGTGATCGCACGATACGTAAAGATGGTTGCACGACGTGAGAAAGGTACCAAATGCGACCGCAAAATACAGTCTGCGCAAGGTACCTCCGCTCAAGAAGCGGGAAGTCAAAATCCCGTGCATCCTGAATTTTCAGTCTCACTTCCTCGAGAGCGTTTAACCAAACAGATTCGCAAATGCCGTAGTGGTTGTATGAAATACCTAAAATACGAAGGGACGCGGCCGGCTGAATGGGAACACCGGCGCTAAGCCCGGAATTTGGAGAGCCAATGAAGAAATACCGGGATTTGGAGATGTTCAACGCTGCACCTGAAATGTCGCCATACTGGGAAAATACATGCAGGCTGCGTGAAAGGCTATCTTCATCTGAAAGGTACAAGGTTATATCATCAGCGAAAGCTGTGACTTTCACGACACCGCTACCAGGAAGCGCAAGACCCCGGACACGTGAATCCGCGTCAAGAGCACGCAAGTATGGCTCAAGGCTGAGGACAAATAGCACAGGAGACAATGGACATCCCTGACGGACCCCACGTGTTATTGAAAAGGCAGCACTTTCCCAACCATCCAGAAGTAGTGTGCTTTTCAGACCAGTGTACGTATTTTAATCATTTCCACAAACGAATGAGAAAAGCCGAAGGCTGTGAGCACATTAAAGATATACGCGTGCTCTAGTCGGTCTAACGCTTTTTCCTGGTCCAACGACACAAGGATACCACGCGCAGATCGCGACAAAGTATAAGCTATGATATCCCGTGTGGTATATGACAAGCTGTGTATTTCTCGTTCAAGCTTGACACAGTTAACTTGACACAGTTAAGCGCTGCGTGTGTAGTCTTACTTCTCGTGTCCTAGTGTCAAGTTCGCGCTGCAGCAAACTTTTCCCTGTTTGCGCACCCTTGTCTAACATTATTACATGCAAACTAGCTTTTCTCCATGTTATTCCAATCTGCAATCCATAACGCCTTCATCCTCGCCTCTACATTTTTATCCATCACCCTCCTTTTCCCATACAGTCATTTAGGTGCCGTAATTTGTGTATGCTTAAACCGTGCGCGTTTGCTTTGTTCTTAGGGCATGTGCAGGTTTGTTATAACATTATCTTATTAAAACACGCCAACCAATGAAACGACATTTGTTTTATCATTATTGCTTTGTTTAGACAGTTCATTTCAATAAGACTTAAGGACTTAAGGTAAAGTAGCAGTGCTTTAGTTGCTTTCTGCGCAACTGAGGCAGATGCCCAAGGTCCTAGTATCTTCTGCACACAAAATGGTTCGGGGTCAAGTCGATTCAAAACCATACGGAGCTGGCATCGCTGTGTGTCGTACCAAGCGCAGCTGCACAGGACGTGTTCGATGGTCTCTTCAGCTCCGCAGTAGTCGCATGTAGGAGTGTCTGCCATACCAATGCGAAAGCAGTACACCTTTGTAAATGCAACACCCAACCAAAGGCGGCATAACAGTGTCGCATCGGAGCGGGATAGTTGCGATGGTAGCTTTAGCTTGAGCGAAGGATCCAGTTCATAAAATTGACACCTTTGGAAGCTTGTAGACGACCAGAACGTGCGTGTGAGATCTCGAGCCAGCAGGTAAAGTTGTCTTGCTGCATCATTCCTCGATAGAGGAATCGGAACTACACTGGTTTCTTCATGGGCTGAGCGGGCTGCATCATCGGCTAATTGATTTTTCAGGTAATACCGATATGTCCAGGCAGCCATTGATATATAATATCATACCCTCATGCTAGAGCTTCATGATGGCAATGTCTTATTTCTTGTACCAGTTGGTCATGACTCCTCCTACGCATGGCAGACTGCAAACTCTGAAGCGCTGCCTTCCAATCACAGAATATGACCCATTTTCCTGGACGTTCTTGAACGAGATATTGTAAAGCAGCCCTTATAGCAGCAAGCTCTGATGCCGTAGATGTAGTCATATGCGACAACTTAAACTTGATTGTCATTTGTGCAGCCGGAATTACAGCGGCACCTGATGAGCTGCTGGATGAGACGGACCCATCAGTGTATATCCGCGTTCGGTCTAAGTACAGCTCATGTAATAATAGCAGTGTTGCTTGCTTCAATGCTACTGTAGAGTGAATGCTTTTCTTTTTGATTCCCGGAATTTCTAGACGTACTTGCGGCTGGTCGAGGCACCACAAAGGATATGCCGTTCTCGCAGCTGGCGTATATCCTGATGGAATGCTGTTTAGGTGCTTAGATATGACGTCTGAAAACATATCACGTGGTCTTCCGGAAGGTAGAAGGGCCAAGTGGTGGTCGGGGACACGGCTAGCATGTCGAATGTGCGCTCTGAGGCAATCCACAACTATATATGTCCTGACCGGATGGTCTTTGGCAAGCATGATTGTGGCATAAGTAGAAGCGCATCGGGCAGTCCTGGGCAGATACGCAGTACCTGACCCTGCAAACTCTTCAATGAATGAGTATTGGATTTGCAAGTGTTAGTCAGTACCGGCAAGCTGTAGCGCAATAGACCCAGAAATAGGGCCCTGTACAGCTGTAGCATGGAGGCCACAGAAGTTCTCAATGCTTTACCGCACAAGAATTTCATGATATGCACAATAGATAGCTGTCTCTTCTTCAAGTGCACACAATGTGGGCTCCACGAAAGACTTCTGTCGATTATTATGCCCAGGAAACGATGCGTCCATGCATATTTGACATTCTGCCCATTGATGTAAACAGGGTATGGCGTCATTGGTTTGCGTGTAAACTCCATCAACGCGCACTTCACAGTTGATATATTTAGGCTTTGTTTCTGAAGGTAGGCTGTTGTGAGGGTTGCTGCCCACTGTATTCGTGCACGCACCTGAGGGCGAGTAATTGCAGCACTCCAGAGGCAAATATCATCGGCGTATATGGATAGGCCCACCGACTTTGGCAGAACCTTCACCAGACCAATGAGGGCCACATTGAACAATGTGGGGCTTAAAACACCTCCCTGAGGTACTCCGCAGTAGGTGTAATGTTGGGCAGTTGTACCCTCATATGTTTGTACAAGGAAACCCCTGCCAGTTATATAATCTTTTATCCATTGAAACATTCGTCCACCAATGCCCATTGCTGCGAGAGAAGTGAGGATGGCATCGTGAACTACATTATCATATGCACCCTTCACGTCAAGAAAGAGTGCCACTGATATGCGCTTGCGACTTTTTTCTTGTTGAACAAATGTCGATAAGTCAAGGAGACAGTCAATGGAGGAGCGGCCCCGACGAAAGCCTGCCATGCAAGAAGGGAATTTGGTGTATCGTTCCAAGTACCACTCGAGACGAAATAGAACCATTCTTTCCATCACTTTTCCGAGGCAGCTTGCGAGGGCAATAGGGCGATACGCTGTCAAGTCCAATGGTGATTTTCCCGATTTCAAAGGTGGTATTAATCGACTTATTTTTCATTCTCGGGGAACACTGCCGCTGAGCCAGGAGTTGTTGAAGCATGTTAAAAGTTCTTTTCTGGCTTTTTGTCCAAGGTGTCCAAACGCACTATAAGTAATACCATCAGGACCTGGCGATGACATGCGCTTAAAAGCGACTAACGCACCTTCCAGTTCTTCCATGGTGAATGGAATGTCCATTTCTGGTAATCACGTCTCAGGAACGACCACGGCGTCGATGCTCTCGTTCATATTATTCCCTGCAGCTTTCGTGCAAAATTCTTCAGCCACCTCCAGTTCTGTTTTTCCATGATGGAGTGCCAAAGCTTTAAAGGGGTGCCGTTGTTGTGGAGAGGAGCGAAGACCACGAACTGTTCTCCAGATATATGACAGCGGTTTATGAGGGTCTAGAGATTCGCAGAATGCTTTCCAGCGTTCGCTCTCCAGTTTGTAAATGCGTCGTTGAATCTTTTTCTGGAGCCGCCTTGCTTCCCTCAGATCGTAAATTGATCTTTTGCGTCTGTATCGTCATTCAGCACGCCTTCGTATAGCTCGTAATTTTTTCAGTTTGATGTCAAACTGTGTTACTTTAGACGAAAATGGTAGTTTACATTTGGACGCTTGCATAGCTTCCGCTATGGTATTTTCCAGGCTGCAGGTGAGGCCTTCTTGGCAAGCGTTCTCAACACGCGATGCAAACATTGACCAGTCAGTGCCAATTGCAACACCGGAAGAGAAATTTTTTACGATACCATCGATCGTCACGTAGGTGGGTATGTGATCACTTCCATGAGTCTCAATATCGCAAAACCACTTAACTTTTTGAGAGAAGAACCGTGACACCAATGTCAGGTCAAGGCAACTGCCATACGTGAGACCCCGCAGATATGGGGGGGTACCATCTTTCATGATGGAAAGGTCGTAATCGGAAGCGAATGTAACAATGTTCCGGCCCCTGGCATTCATCCTAGTGCTCCCCCAAAGCATGTGATGGGCGTTGAAGTCACCGGTGATGATCCAAGGCCCATCGGTTCTCATTAGGATGTCTTTTAATCTGTCTCAGTCAAATCGCGATGACGGAGATATATATCCACCAATAAGCGTGAACGAAACTGCATTCTTCTTCACACGAAGACACACGTACTGATTGTCGTCATTTGAACTTATTGGGTGCGAAAGATAAGTCAAGTCTGTGCGAATGTAAACAATTACTTTGCTTCGTTCTTCGCAAGCGGCTGAACAAAAAGCTTCATAATCGGACAATCTATAAGGCGTTGATACGTTTGGTTCACATATGACAAGTATAGGGAATTGATTGGGCCGAACAAATTGGCGAAAGTCCGAGAGACGGGACTTCATAACTCTGGCATTCCACTGAAAAATCGACGCACTTTTAACTTCAGTGCGGAAGATGAGATTTTGTTGAGCCATTGTGCTTATACGAAGTTAGCAAGAACTGGATTCAGTGCATCCAGTATTTGCAGTGCACTCTTAGCAGACGGAGATTGTATGCTGCTCAGTAGCGTGCGAATCGTGGCAATTAATGATTGCACGATTGCAGCCACTTGCCTGTCTTGGTTGGAAAGATCTCGAACCGGGACGATTGCAGTCACTTGCATGTCTTGGTTGGAAAGATCTCGAACCGGGAGCGAGGACTGGCCGTCATGAAGCTCCTTCGGTTCACTTGATGCTGCTTCCCTTTGAAGTGCAGGCCACTCTGTCGCAGTTAGGGTATGCTTAATGGCTTTGTCCTCGAAGACCGATGTCGACGTGAACGACGCCTTCTGACTTTGGCTGCGACTTCTCGATGAGATGAGTGATCGTGCACCATCTTCTTCAAGATAGCAGTTTCCTTCTGAATTTGCGGGCAGTCCTTCGAAGTGGCTTCAAGAGATCCATTGCAATTAGAGCATTTGTTGACATTTGCGACGCACTTATCCGCTTCATGGTGCTAGGCGCAGCGGTAGCACACCACCGAATTCTCGCAGACGCTGCTCACATGTCCAAGTTTCATGCATTTACGGCACTGGAGAGGCTTTGAAATGAAAGGCCGCACAGCATGTCTGAAGTACCCCACCTTCAGATGAGAGGGGAGTGATGCGCTCTTAAACGCAATCTTCACACAGCGAGACTTGCCTAGCCGGGTGACATCAACAATTGGAGTATCAATTGTTGACTTGACAAGAAGTTGTAAGTCATTATTGGAAATAGCGTCATCAATATTGTTGATCACGCCGGTTACTACATCACATCCCAAGGGAACATGAGAGCGCACCTGGTTGCCATCCAAGTCAGTTACACTGCGCAGAACGCCCAACGCACTTGCGTGCAAAACGTCCACAGCCAGTATATTCTTTCTGGCGTTCACTCTTATATCCGTAATCTCACTTGGCACGAGCGTTTCCAGAGACCTCGACACAGACTGTCTGTTTAGGCGTTTTATGCTGACGGTAGGAAGTGCAGGCAGAAACAGGATGGTATAAGTGTTCGATTTTGGCGCTTCACTTACAGTTTGAATAGTTGAGGACGAGGATGTCCTCATGTTCCTTCTCTTCGCCTTGCGGCTCAGCACAGGTTGGAAACCGTCATCTGAGAAGTCCTCACTGCTGTAATAGTAAGCATGAGTATCTTCACTGTCGCTGTCGCTCGCTCGTTCCATCCGCTTCCTGGAGGCGGCCGCCGCTGACGCCGCTGGTGCCGGCAGGCGCCCGGGGTGGTCTACATCCATCCCCTCCAAGGAAGCAGCGAAAACTCATCAACAGACTTAAATTACAACTGAAATACGCCGGAGTTAGCAGAAGTAGCTCCTATTCAAAACACACTTCTTCGTCTTCTTGGCTTTGGCAAAAGTTACTTATTGAATAACCGGAATAACGCTTCTGGGGAGTTCATCAGACAACAAGTCTTTGTAATACAATATACTGTATTACATAGAACACATAGACAACCTACTTTCTATATAGATATTGCCTGTACTTTAGATGAGTGAAATTTTTCTGGCGGAATATGCGCACACCGATGCCGAGGTCTGTATGCCCCCCCACCCCTTCACATTCGCCGGCGGTTGGCGTGCTTAGAAGGTTTCGCTCTATGGGGACTGTAACACCTGCTGTATCACAACGTGCGACTTGCTACACTTATGAGTGCTTGATACGAGTCCATAATTCTCCGTTACAGTGGTTGAAGGCATACGCATGCTGCTGGATGCGATCCTGTTAATGTATGATGCCTACAAAGGTGCTGTTCTGTCTGTGAGGGACAGGCGACTTTCGTTACAATATACCAGCCAGCTTTGAACGTGGTACACATGATAAGTGATCCCACGGACCACTATTTTATTTATACAAAAAATACTTTGCAGCGCACGTAATGACACGCAGAGAGAAAATATGCTACTGGGCAGCCACGTGGTGCCTTTGTCAGAATATTTTCCTAGCCGTCCACCATTAGTGAGGATACATGACAGTGGAATAAAGAAAACCGCAGTAGTGGCTATAAATGTGTCGCAAAATACAATTGACAATGAAAAATCTGGGTGGTCACGTACGAACTGTCACAGTTTATAGCAAACGTGAAATCTGTGGAGCCAGAACTAAATTACACCGCTGCATATGTTGTTCCTCTTCCGATACTTGAAATGCCAGCTGCTTTCCGTATATTAGTTAAAAAAAGATGATCCAGTTTACTGAATGTCCGCTTTTCACGGACATCATTGGTGGCAGTAGGGCAAATAGTTTTCCCGTGCCTGAACCAGAAAACCAGACGACCAAAAAAACTACCAGTGTCCACCAATGGCACATTGTTGGGTGCCTCACGCTTCCTAAATAGCGCTGAAATACGGGAAACGAAGAAAAGAACACAGCTGACGCAGTGCTATATATGTACCGACGCAGTTTACAGTGTGCGCATCGCAATGTCTACAAAAGTATTGAGTTTGAAATGCGTGTTCTGTTGTGGCTTATCTTGTTTTGCTCATCGAAGGCTGAAAGACGCCTTTTCCCGCAGTAAGAAAGAGGCGCTCCTTAAAATTAAGCTTGGTCTACACAGGCTACGCGGAACACTTAACCACCAGCCATTCACAACTTCTTTGTCTGCGTTAAACATAATTCAATATGATTATAAATATGCCACCCACGTTTTGACGCCCACATAGTTTCAGTGAGCTAATATGAAAATTGAAACTATTTTAGCGTGCATTTATTCATTCTAGATTTTACCGGTGTCATAATCGCACTCATCAGCAACAACTGAAGAGTCCTTTAATATTAGGAAATATGAACTGAATTAGTAACCGCGGTGACCTTCTAACAATGGACCTACAGCAAATAATAAAAGGTTACACACCTACTCTAAATGCCGTGCTGCAGTGACGTTGCCTTTTTCTGTTGTGTACTGATGGTCCTTTTTTTTTCAGATTTTTGCACCTTAACGGCCGTTGATCGAGCATCTCATTTTAAGCAGTGCATCTCAATCATAGAGCATTTTATTGGAAAGACCCAGAGATAGTGCTAGAAAGAAACTGTAAAACTATGGCGATTTTCATTCCCCACTCGGAAGTTGCGCACCTCGCGGCGCCCTTCTCCAAGGCAAACGACTCTCACCACGGCTTTGAGACGAGAAAAGATGGCACCGTCGGCGGCCAACGCCTGGATTTTACGAGCACCCTAGAGCGCCATCACCACCGCCGTTTGGCTGATAGAGCTCACGCTGCCTTTCACGGGCTCACATTGGGTGTGCCTGTACGTCAAGAGCACGTTGCAGGCCCCAAGGCCAGAACTTAACGAAGCACTATTGAGGTCACCTTCTGGCGCTCGCTAGAAGGGCACCGCCAACCGTCAAGAGTCTGTAACATGAGCTATGTCTAGCAGGAAGAAAAAAATCAAAGCGTATCTACGGAAACCATGAATCATCTGTCTGTCTGTCTGTCTGTCTGTCTGTCTGTCTGTCTGTCTGTCTGTCTGTCTGTCTGTCTGTCTGTCTGTCTGTCTGTCTGTCTGTCTGTCTGTAATGAACGCTTGGACGCAAGGAAGGGCCCTTCACCCCACTCATCATTTACTCCATGGGTATGCTGTGAAAAACACTAACGCCATCAAGATATATTATTTTCGCAAGGACATATACACACAGCGCCATTTATAGGGCCACTGCATTTTCGATGGAGGCGAAAATGCTGTAGGCCCGTGTGCTCAGATTTGGGTGCATGATAAAGAACGCCAGGTGTTGTCCTCCACTTTTCTCCCCTATCCTCCACTTTTCTGTTGTCGTCCACTACGGCGTCTCTCATATTCACATGAAGATGTCGGGACGTTAAACCCCGCATATCAATCAGTCAATCAATGAATCAATCAGTCAATCAATAAATCAATGAATCAAATAAATCGAATTCTACAATAATTGTTGGGCACTCTAGACAATTCTAAATTCATCTACATTTTACCCCACACTTCTGGCTCAAAAACATCCTTGAAGAAAATAGCGCTAACGAGCACTCGTAGAGAAATTGAGTACAAAGCCAATGGTGATCATTTAAAGGTTTTCATGTCTTTAGCACGGCTCAATTTAGTACCTACTGCAGGACCAACGTTATGAATGAACGACCACCACAAAGGAGATTTTGATTATCCCAGATCGAAGAAGTCACAAGAGCATTCGTAGTATGTGTCTAGTTGTTGCTTTCGTGCAAAGCGTCAAATAAAATTTTAGTAGAGCGAGACTCTTTTTTGTTCTGCCCTATACTGTAGTAGTGTAGCTCTAAACACACTCTTTTACTTCTCCAGCATGTTTCCTTGTGAGTGTGTTATGAAATGCTAACGCTGTATTCGCTCAATGCGTATTACTAATAAAAAAAGCCTTGGTGAAACTTATCACTCACTACTGGAGGACACTTACGAAGCATTGGTTATTAAATGAAGCTTATCCATACACTGTGCGCCTAAAAAAGCCACGTCATCTTTGTTTAAGCAGCCCAGGTATGTTAATGTTAGGGCAGATATGTCTTCTTGTTTCGTCTAATTTTTGATGACTTTGCTAATGAAGAGGGTGGTAGTATTCTTTGTATATGTTATTCTCATGCTCTGACGCGCTCTAGACGTACTTTTTCTTTTTGCCGAAGAGTTCCCCACTGCACTCCCCACCTCCTCTCTCTCGTGCACCCACCACCATTTCCCTTCAGTCAAGAAATTTCAATATTCCATCTGCTTATCACGGAGCTGCTCGAAGTACGAAAAACAAACGAGAAGTAAAAGAAACAGATCGAAAAAAATCACAGCATATCCACGGAATAAATGATGATGAGTGGGGCGAAGCGACCGTCTATTCGTTCGTTCTTTCGTCCATGCATCCATCCATCCGTTCACGCGTCCGTTCGTACGTGCGTCATTCCATCTATCTACTGAACACTTCAAGTACCGCCATCTGGCTTCTTTTTGTAATATATTCATCATATACATGTGCCGCCAAAAGCGGATAATCCACGGACTAAACGAGAGTATGTACCACATTTGTGCTGTCAGCGCTTGGTTAACACCGAGAGCTTGAGAACGCCACCGTGCTACGTTTTTAAGTGTGAATACACTTTATAAGCAACCCCAAACCATCCGCCGCATCGGCGGCGTCCGCAGTCTTCTCTCTATCTTTAAAAGAAAGAGGACTTGGCGGGCCGCAGCGCGACGCTCTACCGAATAAGCCACGGACGCGACGCTGATATCGGTGTCAGTAACGTGCCTTATATCTTTAACGCCGCTGCGTGCGTCCCCCTCCCCTTTCGCTCGCTCCTCCGCTATCCTCGCTCGCTGCAGCTGCGCGCGCACCCCTCTCTCTCGCGCGCCCGCCTTCTCTCTCAGTCTCCCGTCGAGAGCGGGTCGTGCGATAGATACCCGGAGGCAACGCTACCATCAACAAAGAATGCAGTACAACCGAATGCCAGCACTGCACCCGTCGTTGGAGGTGATGGTACCGCGGTGGTTTCGCCGACGTTGGAAGACAAGGCGGCGCTGCGAAGGGCTCGTGAGACCGAACGTAAGCGGGCGAAGCGTGCAGCGGATGCCGAACTGCGCGCTCGCGAGGCCGAGGACCAGCGGGCGAAGCGTGCAGAGGATGCCGAACTTCGCGCTCGAGAGGCCGAGGACAAGCGGGCGAAGCGTGCAGCGGATGGTGAACTGCGCGCTCGCGAGGCCGAGATGAGGCGTCAGCATCGAGCCGCGAACGCGGCCCAAGAAGCGGAACGACAACGCAAGCGTCAGGCGGAGAAGGGCGATGAAGGCCGGCGTCAAGACGCCGCTCGCAATCGTCGACGGCGAGTGGACGTTCCCGAAGCCGTTCGAGCCAGTGAACGTGCCGCGCGGGAGAGGGTGTGAGCCCTAGACTTTGCTCCTCCGGACACGCGTTTCAAACGTGACTTTGTGGATCACAGCTTCGGTCACAGCTGCGCCGTGTGTGAACGGCTGCGGTTCGATAACAACCTGAGTTGCATTTCCGGCGTGAGGAACGAGGCCAACAGGTTGAATGTGTTGCGGGTTGTTTGGAACGAGTTCGGAAGACGGTCGGGCGAACACCGATGCGACGACATGGATGCGCAAGACCCGCGGCTGGCTCCCTTCGGTGCGTTCCGGGTGTGTGCGTCTTGCCGAGAGTCCCTGCTGGCCGGGCGGGTTCCGCCGTTGAGCAAGAGCCGCGGCTACGCGTACCCGCCTCGTCCCGCGGACCTCCCCATCTGAACCCGGTGGAAGAGCGCCTCATCTCGCCTCGACTCACCTTCATGAGCATCAGGCGGCTGACGCGGGGCAACGGTCAGTACGGCATTAAGGGACAGATCGTGAACGTGCCCATCGACGTTCCGAGCGTGGTGGAGTGTCTGCCGCGGCTGGTTCCCGAGGACGTTGCGATAGACGTGCACGTGAAGCGGAGGCTGGTGAGTCCAGCTACGTACAGGCACGGACTGGTGAAGTGCGGTAACATCTTGGCGTGGTTGAAGCACCTGGAGCATGTGCCGTTGTATGTCGCTAGTGGCGTGTGCATCGACTGGAGTCGGCTGGGTGTCTTCGATGACGATGATGCGGCCGTTTGTGAAGGTGAACGCGACCTGGGGGGAGACGACGCGGATGACATCGAGACTGTCCCCGAGAACATAGATTTGGACGACCCCGTGCAACTAGCCATTGCCCTCAATGTCATGTCAAAGACGATCTTCTTTAATGAGGAGGGTGAGCAACGACCGCGCGCTGTCTTGATGAGAGATGATGGGGAGCGAAGAGGTGAACTGGACGATGCCGCTGCCGTTGACAAGCTGATCGATCAGTCGCATAGCCTGCACCTAAAATCCGTTGGCATTCGCCAGTGAGTTAACGTGAACTCCCCCGTGTGATCAAATTGCGATTCCCGGGAACCATTACACCATAAAGGCACCATAGTGTGATTAATAAATATAATAGTGCGAATTAATAAATACCCCTCATAGCATCACCCCATGCATTCGAACTTAACCATGTTCACCCTGGGGGAAATGCTTGGGAGTTTTTTGTAACACGTGGACATGCGGATATGTGCCCGAGGGTGAGTATGTGCCACTGGTATGCGGGTATGTGCTACAAGGTACGCACTACGACAACGGGTGACGCACAAGCCACGCCATAAGGAGCTTTGCCCCCTAAAAAATGGCTCCCTATCTGCATGTTGCACTACAAATGTGGTCGAAAGGCAATAGTCTTGCGCCTAGAGAGAGTGAACAAAACGTTTGTCCGATGTTCCGCGCAAGAAAATCGATCAATGGGATTCTGGAGGCGCTGCGTTAGAGTGCTTCAATTCGCACAGCGGAGGCGAACAAGCGCGTCAAGGCACTCTACGCGGCGTTGAAGTGCAGTGACATAACGCTGCGTTAGAGTTACTCTATATGGTACCTTTTGGTAACTTATATAGCAACTTTACCTGGCGTTAAGTTTCCTAGATGAAAGAAGTTTCCAAGGTAGCGATATGCTTCCCTTTCCTCCTCGCCTATGTTCTTGGAGCGTCCCCTAGAAGGTTCAAAACTTTTATGAGAAAGCGAATGTTTGGGTTCAGTTGCAATGGTGAATAGATGTAAATGGAACAAAATTGAACGAAGTGAGTCGCAGAATAAACGGTTAGCTTTATGAACATAAACGCTACAAAAAAAGAGCAAGCGGGATGTGCGTTATTCAACTGGCAACGTTGTGCAGTTCTATATTTTACACCACTAGCCATGGCGTCTCGCGTCGTACATCGTGGTTCGTCGAGTTATAACTAGGGCAGTTCTCCGAATGTGTTTTCATCGTGCTGTGACACATTGAACGCACTTTTTGCTGCACCCTGTCAGTAATCACAGAGCCTGACATTGTGACGAGAGATTGCAGCCGGCTTGTGCACGCGGAAAGAAAAACCACGGCCAGACTGGTACGAACACTTGACTAGCAGCATTGCGATGATAGTTTCTTTATAGTGCCCATTTTGACAATCATGTTGCCAGGTTATTCTGGTGTGGTGTGCGGATCTTCCGGAAAACTGAGAGTTCTACTGGCGAGATGTCCTGAAGCAGCGTGTTTCGGCTCCTTTATGCCGCGTTCTGGTCCACTGGTCAGGCGTGAGATGTTCGTGAAGGTGCGTTAATTACACGCTCCAGCTGTTCTGTATACGTTCATACGCACAAGCATTCCTAACAACTGGCATGCACCAGACGCGCATTAGACGCGCTCCGGGCGTTTCGATAAAAACCGACGAATAAACTCGCTTCGCACATACGCGTTGACGTACGTCCGTAGCTACACATAGTTTGTAGCAGGCCAGAGCAAACTATAGCTCAGGCCAACCTCTCTACCTTTCTGTAAATAAATTCTCTCTCTGTCTACACTTCACGGCGTGCTGCATTTCGGATAGCACAAAATAAGTTGAAGAGAGTGAAACTGTTTTCTGTTGTTTTACGGCAACCCAGCATTGTTGAAAAACTCGGATATTGCATTGAAAGAAGCCGTAAAGCAATCTTGGCCTACTTGGCGCCACCTTGAAACGCTCCTCCTCTTCAGTTTATGTCCTGACTACGATTTCGTCTTTGGTCACGGTGAAAATCCAGCTGCAGCCATATGCGCATTCGTACTCATTTTGAACCTTTTGCATAATAATAAATAACACCACCAGGCATTTGCAAGATCACGTGCAAGGAATGGACCAATTACAGACGCGTATGGCAAAGAAAGAGAGCAGTAAGCGAGAGAGGGAGGAGTACAGCATCAAGAACAAGGAGTGACGCTACCTTGGAAATTTGTTTGATCTAGCGACCTTACGCTACGTGAGACATGAGCGCCATCTGGCAGTTATCTTGGAAAACAAAATAATGGCCTCTGATAAACCAAGTGCGCGCCATGCACGCACGTCTCAGAGGCCATATTATGTAGACTGCGATGCGACTAATAGGAGTAACTGTCGTATCGTCTTAGCAAAGCGTATTATACACCCACCAGTTTTCTTGCATTGTGATGAATTGTCAGCGCAGCGTGATGAACGCTACGGTCCTGGAATTACTTATGTATGTATTGATTGGTTGATTGATTGAATGATATTTGGGTTTAACGTCCCAAAATCACCATATGATTATGAGAGACGCCGTAGCGGAGGGCTCCGGAAATTTCTACAACCTGGGGTTCTTTAACGTGCACCCAAATCTGAGCACATTTCCGCCTCCATCGGAAATGCAGCCACCGCCCGGGATTTAAACCCGCGACCTGCGGGTCAGCAGCCGAGTACCTTAGCCACTAGACCACCGCGGCGGGGCAATATGTATTTATTCTATATTATGAAGAAACTCACTACAGAATATTGACGTGTTGATATTGGGCCTCAGATGTGCGCAATATTTGCTTATAATTGACAATCGCACAAGAATACACGCAGAAACCACATCAATATTGGTGGGCGCCGCGGATGTGGTTGGAGTTAAGTTGTTTTGAGTGACAAACCGACCAGTCAAAAGACAGACGTACAGACCAAGATTTTTGCGTTGAAGTATCCCGAGAAAGACTATCATTTTTTAAAGAGCGGGAAACTAAGGATAATGATGTTACTGGCCACACACACAAAAAAAACCTCTTTGAATAATGGAGAATGAAATAGAAGCAATACCAATGAAGCAACGGTCAAAATAGAGCCAGACGAGAAAAACTCGATGCGACTTGATTAATATTGGTACATATCTAACATGAATGGCCGTCTTTATTATCAAACTGGCTACGGCTCTTGCTGCTTTGACATTCGTTAGAGTTTCTCAGCTGCATTCTCTTATAGCACCGCGAAACCAGCAGCAGTCACCTGTTGCAGGTAGCATCGTTATATACCTAAATATTGTTCGCATTTTAAACGTTCAATTGCACTGACGATCGTAAACATCTTGTTGTTCGTGAGGGAGTTGAATTACATCATTTCTTTAAGTATTTGATTTTGTTCCTCTCGTATATAAGTTTTAAACTCGCAACAGTTGTGGAAGATATGCATCTAGGGTTTAACTTTCCAAAGCCAAAATATGAATGTATGAGATACCGCAGTATTGGGCTCCGAAAATTTCGACCACTTAGGGTTCTTTAACATGCACCCAAATCTGAACACATGGGCCTACAGCATTTTTGTCTCGATCGAAAATGCTGCTCGCGCCAGCAGGATTTGATTCCGTCACAAGAGTTGTGAAGACGACGAAATCGTTCTTATGAGAGTTTTTAAATGCGAAGCAATTCTTAGCAAACTTTGGCGACATTGAGCACATCTATCTATCTATCTATCTATCTATCTATCTATCTATCTATCTATCTATCTATCTATCTATCTAGCCGCTTACGTTTGGGTGCTCTTGTGGTCCCCCAGTTACTTGGCGTGAACTAAAATTAGCATGAGAGGGTAAGATGGTTTGACGAATACGACGCGTGCTAGTCAAGACATAAATAATGTCACAGTCCCGTCGCGTACGTCGTCAAACACTTCCCGCAAGGAAGTGGCGCATACCGACAGACAGGTGTGTGCCACTGGTATGCGGGTACGTGCCACAGGTGATTTACACTTGGTATCTGCTCAAGAACGACGAGAACACACACGGGCAGTTTTAACGCGTGAGTGTTAAGAAATGCCCGACGTCGATAGCGTAAGCCGGACGAGTCCCAGCTGGAATCGAACCCAAGCATTCTGGGTGCCAATAAAGCCTTTTACCACAGAGCTATGGCAGGTCTCTGAACTACTTTTCAAATAGACGCTAATCTTCGTGAAACGTAAGTAGTGGTTTCAGTGCTACCCAACCAATTCTATAAACACTACATATGTATTTTTTTATAGAACCGTCACGTCAGGTTAACGTCAGATGCGGTTAGTTGCCATGCGCTGAAGTTTATTTATGTCGCAGTGTCAGGGGATGCATCTTCGCGAACATCAATTGGTATGAGTGAAGCTAGCGAAACGACCGTCAGCGCATCATTAGCGTACCATGTAGTCATGTTGTTACATGACACGCATGTCTATATTTTCATGTTAGGGTCTGTCGCTTGCGTTCGCCATGCAATCATGCCATAACATACCAGTTTTGCAACAGGCCATGTGAACGAAGCCACCGCAAGAGCTGCCGGTCCATGAGATGTAAATCATGACATTAATAACATACGTGTCAGGTTTTTCATGTTGTGGCTAGTCAAATAAGTTCTTCATACAGTCATGTTAAGCCATACTATGTTTGGAGTTGATACCATTATCGAAACGGCCAGGAGAGCTAAAAGTCGTAGGTGGATAGATAGATAGATAGATAGATAGATAGATAGATAGATAGATAGATAGATAGATAGATAGATAGATAGATAGATAGATAGATAGATAGATAGATAGTTAGATAGATAGATAGATAGATAGATAGATAGATAGATAGATAGATAGATAGATAGATAGATAGATAGATAGATAGATAGATAGATAGATAGATAGACAGACAGACAGACAGACAGACAGACAGACAGACAGACAGACAGACAGACAGGCAGACAGACAGACACAGACAGGCAGGCAGGCAGGCAGACAGACCGACAGACAGACAGACAGACACGCTCAAAGTCACTAAAGTACGCTAAGAAATGCTTTGCATTGAAAAGGCGCTATGCTCAAAAGTTTAACGGAAATTGCCATTATTCAAATACTATTTCTACGCCCACAAAAAGTAAGTCAATCCAAAATGATCTGATCGATGTAATCAAACCATTCAAGTGCAAGCAAAGAGAGGGAAAATGTGTTTGTTATTTACTAAAGATAATGCAAAAAGAGATTCTCTGAAGCTCCTCATTAGTCTTAGGCATATACGACTCCCTCATCGTGCTTCATTATATTTTTATTCTACCTGGACATAAATGTAAATTGCCATCAATGCTAAGGTACGCATACTATTATTCATATTCTTTTTCTCTTACATATCTCCTTCGTTCTCTCTCTCTTTAGTTTCTTTATGAAGAGCAGCCTCTTCCAAATTCAGACTTTCGACCTATGACTAAAGTTTTACTTACTTTTCCATTGGTGACAAGTATTCTCAGGACACGGACATCAATTACGCTGCCAGCGCTTTCAGGGTGGGCTATTCTACAGATATAAATGTAAGTCATACTCTCTATTCATCGACTTTATGCGCGCTGTTTGAGGTCACTTGACGTTAAGTTGGGAGCACTTTAAAAGGGTGGGTTGTCATTTTCTTTACTATGTGATTGTGTTCCTTAGCGTAACGCACGCAAAAGGATGCTTCAGAATGTAAAAAAGAAGGCAGGAAACGAGAGATAGCAAGAGGGAGTAAGTAAGGTAAAAAATAAGAAGATAGGGAGGAAAAAACCTCAGGGAGAAAATATGAACATTAAAAAACTAGAAAGTAGACAAAAAAGCTGAGATCCGAGAATGTGAGGAAGAGAAAATTGAAGAGAAAGAAAGAAGGCTGTCGATTACTGCACTTCTTACTGAGCACTTCCTAGTGTGAAGCTGACTTACTTTTTTGTTGTTTTTTGCGTATACACGAAGAGACCTCAATATACATAAGAAATACGAAAAAGTATATAGTATGCATCACCTTTTATTTAGAGCAACCCAAAGTGGGGCCGCTGGCATCGCTTGTTGTACAACACTCATGTGCACTCTGTGATAAGCGACTGCGGGATTGATTGCAAAAAAATTAGGACATTATCACACCTGCCAATTTACTGAGCACCACGTAATCGATTGCGGCAGGCTAGTCAGACTCACTTATGTGCCCCAATCAAAAAGGTTTCGGGACCTTTAAGCTTTGACTGTAAGGGTCGAATGCCAGAGCGATATCTGGTCTGTAGTGCGTACCTTAAACACTTAGTTCATGCTTTTTTTATTTTATAATGTTATTCGAGAGCTCACTCACTCACTCACTCACTCACTCACTCACTCACTCACTCACTTATACCCGCCCTGCCATGGTGGTCCAGTGGCTAAGGTACTCGGCTGCTGACTCGCATTTAACGGGATAGAATCCCGGCTGCGGCGGCTCCATTTTCGATGGAGACAAAAATGCTGTGAGCCCGTGTGCTCAGAATTGGGTTGACGTTATAGTACCGCAGAAGTTCTAAATTTCCGCAGCCCTCCACTACGGCGTCTCTAATGATCGTCTAGTGCTTTTGGGACCTTGTACTTCACATATCAATCTATCAATTAATCAATCTCACTTACTCACTAACGAGCAGTTTTTTAACCACGTGCGTGTTTGCCAAGCAAATGAGGCCATGTAACATGTAACATTCTTTATTGAAGACCGTATTTGCTTTCGCTTAAAAGATGCGATATCTTCAGTGACAGAGCCTATTCGCGTTGCGGTTCGTGAGGGAAAGGAATGCAATAAAAACGAAGCAGCATCAAATTGTGATGCAAAGACAGAAAAGGTTTCCCGCAAAAAAAAAAGTAATTAAAAGGAATGCAACAAATTGAAATGTTACGCGAAATAAAGCCAGCAGCTTAGTCCTTAGTCATGATATGTGGCGAAAGCCACCAAATTGCGGTCTTATGCAAACACGGCCACTGCAGCGAGTGACGCTACCTTTGTGCTGTCCTAGTTTTTAACGCAAACTTAGCGATACGAATAGAGAAGTGACTAAGACGCAAGCCGTCTGCCGATCCCCACAAACAACGACCACATTGATTCTCATATGTTTATGTTTTTTATGAGAAAAGAAAACCACGTTGTTTGCTTCAATAACGTAGTGAAAGCATTGTGGGTACGTATATATTGCACATAGAATGATTTAGGCTAAAAAAACAAATGTATTTTCTTTACTTACATCCAGTAGAGTTCTGCTTCTTGCAGCGAGAAGCTCTATTTAAGTAATACCACGGAGTACGCGCATAGGTGAACAAGTTATTTTGACAGACCTGATTGCGTTCATGGTGGTGGCTCGGGCCCAGCCTCCCTAGTCTACGACTACAATAAAAATATTATTGTGGGTGCTCCATCCAGCCTGAAAAAGCAGTCTCCCAGTTGCTCTGGCTCGATTGTGACATAAACAGAAATTGCAGCATATGTACGTCGGCCATTATAGCAAGAAACTGCAATTAAAAACAGTAAAATTCCTTATTCGAGTGCTCCGTGCCACTATCTTTTATACGACCTTGCACACAGAGCTTTGGAGAAACAGCGAGAAAAAGAAAGAGGCGATCTTTCCTGGACAACACTTGCAGATAAAAACACTACTTAGCTCGGCGTAACCGCTAGGCTAGGCGAGCTACAAGTCATGTGAAGGCCAGGCGAGTAGCAAGTTGAGCTACAAGTGATGTGGAGTTGAGAGCTGCTCGATCATCAGGTGGTAATGTACAGTGATAAACAAGTGCAGCAAAACCCTCTACTTTAGAGATAGAGCAGCAGCATAGCATAAAGTGTGAAAGTATGGTTTGAATACAGATGCCAGGCTATCCCCAATTGTATATTTACCTAAATCACGTGATCAAGAAATCATTAAAGAAAGAGTTCTGGGGTGCAGCCTCAATAGCAACCACCTGCTGGTAATGCACATCCTCCCGAGAGCAGGATTGGCCACCTTGGTGCAGAACTTGGCCACTGCCTTCCATGACTACAGCAATTAACGCTTTGCTCTCAGTCCCCAGCGGCTGCAAAGCAACTGTCCAACGTGGCGGTTTGACCCGCAAAGCAGCAGAGGGGGCTAAAAATTTCTGGGTTCAGACAGGTCGCCATTGGAATTTGAACTTTTTTGCGCTCAACACTAGGACGCTAACTCGTGAGGCTAGTCTAGGTGTGCTGTTCAAGTAATCAGAGGGCGTCAAATGGGATGCAGTAGAGCTCAGTGAAGTTAGGAGGACATGTGAGGCTTATACAGCACAGAAGAACAACACGTCCTATGATACTGTGGATTAGTTTACAGAAGAGAAGTTAGGGTATGTTTTTTGTACACAAAAATATCGCGGGCAACATATAGAGGAATACTATAGTATTAGTGAGATGGTAGCAAGCATTGTAATTAGTTTAACAAAAGCTAGAAGATGTAGGTGGTACAGGATAACGCACTTACATTGAGCCATGATGATCATTTGTTTGAACGCTTCTATTAAACGTAGAGTCAGCCATTAATGAAGTAAAGACAAAGTGTTCTTCTTTGACGGGCGAATTAATGCCAAATTAGGCAAAAAAGAGGCTGGAGCCCATGCAGAGGGGAGTACGACATAGGCTCTAGACATTCCAGAGTTCGTAGAACGTAATAGTTTAGGCATCTTGAATACCTTCTTCATAAAAAAGGCTAACCATAAGTGGATGTGTCGAGGCCCTAATGGCAAAACTAAAAAAAGAAATAGAGTTCATTCTGTGGGCGCACTCACGCATGGTACAGGATGTAAAAAGAGTTGGCAAGATATGATGCAGTGGCCATAGAATGGTAAGAGCTCGTATTCACCTAGATTCAAGAAAGCAAAGGCATAACCAGATACGCGAAAAGCCAATTAATGAGCTAGCGGTGAGAGGGAAAGTTCAAGAGTTCAGAGTTTTGCTTCAGAATAGATTTCAGGCTCTAAACGAGGTAACTGAAGTTAGCGTTGACGCAATGGACGATAATCTTACTAGTATCATCAAAGATTTCTCAATAGAAGTCGGAAGTACAGTTACTAGACAGGAAACTGGCAAACTACCCTAGGAGACCAAAAATCTCACTGAAAAATGGCAAACAATGAATGCCTCGAATGTAATCGACAATAAGAAGACAGTGGAGCTTTCGAAGTTAATCAATAGGCCCAAGGTAGCCGACATCAGAAGGCATAACATGGAAAGAGTTGAGCAGGCTATAAAAAAACGGCAGAAGCCTAAAGCTGCGAAGGCAAATCTATGCGTAAGCAAAAATGTGATGTATGCATTAGGGACAAAAAAAAAGGCAATGCCATAACCAATTTGCTTAGGATGGTTCAGATGACGGAGGAGATATAGTGAGAGCATCGACACAAGAAACGCCAGAGGGGAGTTCAGAAGCGGAAACAAGCAGGAGGACGTCGTAAGAAGCAATATTAACCAAAATAAATTCGACATCCTACCAGTAACGACAGTTGAAGTGACGAAAGCCATAGAAGGAGTCCGAAGGGGCCGAGCATCTGGTAAGATTAAGGTAACCAAGGACCTGCTGAAAGATGGCACATAAATTGTGTTAGGAAAACTGGCCACCTTATATACGAAGTGTCTCTTGACAGGAAGGGTACCAGAATCTAGAAAGAACGCCAATACCATTTTAATCAATGAGAAAGAAGACGTCAAGCACTTGAAAAATTGCAGCTCGATAAGCTTCTTGCCCATTTTCTACGAACAAATTGAAAAATTATGGCTAATATAATCATAGCTGCATCAGAGTTCAATCAACTAAAGAACCAAACAAAATTTCATAGAGACTACTTCAAAATAGATCATATTCACACTATCAAACAAGTGATAGACAGAAACAAGCAAATAGTATACACAGTTTTCATAGATTACCAGAAAGCGTTTGACACAGTCGAGACAATAGAAGTAATACAGACACTACGAAATCAGGGCATCGACGAACTTTACATGAACAAACTGAATGTAATCTACAGTGAATTCACAGCAACCAGAGTACTTTTCAAGAATAGCGACAGCATCCCAATAAAGAAAAGTGTAATGCTGGGAAACACGATCTCTCAATGCTATTCACCACGAGTTTACGGGAGGTTTTCGGAACCATAGGTTTGGAAAAGTTCGTGGCAATAGTTAATGGAGCGTATCTTAGTATCATGCGATTCGCTGATGATATTGCCTTGCTAAGTAAGTCAGAGGACGACTTACAGCTCATATTTACTGATCTGGACACCGAAAGCAGAGGAGTAGGCCTGCAAAATTAGTATGCACAAAAGTAATGCGCAACAGTCTCGGCAGAAAACAGAAGCTTGCGATAGGTGTAGAGACGCTCGAAGTTGTAAAGGGATGTGTGTACTTAAGACACGTAGTAACAACGGAGTCGAAGAACAAGAGTGAAATAACTAGAACAAAGAAGTGGTGGATCACATTCCGCAAGCATGTTTAAATGATGAATGGTAATGGGCCACTAACCTTGAATGGAAACGTATACACAGCTGCATCTGGCCGGTACTAACCTACGGAGCAGAAACCTGGAGGCTTAGAAAAAGGGTTCAGCTTAAGTTGAGGACGACGCAGTGAGCGATGGAAAGGAAAATGATAATTGTAACCTTAAGAGACAAGAAGAGAGTAGAGTGGGTCAAGAAACAAACATGGGTTGAGGATATCATGGTTGAACTCAAGAAGAAATGAACATGGGCCAGGCACGTAGCACAAAGGCAGGATCACCGCTGGTCATTTAGGGTAACTTACTGGATTCACAGAGAAGGCAAATGCACGAAGGGGATACAGAAAGTTAGGTGGGCCGCCGAGATTAAAAAGTTTCCAAGTATAACGTGGCAGCAAAAGCACAACACCAGTTTGATTGCTGGATTATGGGAGAGGCCTTTGCCCTGCTGTGGGCGTAGTATGAACTTCTACGTGCTCTGTTGCCTTTTCTTTTTTTCAGCGTAGCTCTCCTCCGTTTTACTTCCTGTTTCGCTTTGCTCCTCAGTGGCTCACCACGTATCGCATCGTCGCTACTCTACCGCGGAATGTGCTGTTTCCCTTTGCATTCCTGTGTCACTGGCAGCGAATGCTCGGAATGCCGAGAGAATTGTAGTCGCCTCCGGCAGTGACTCCTATAGTCACAACTTCTCGTTGCATATTCCTCTTCTTTGCATTAGGTTCCTTTTCGCACACACCAGAAACTATTTCCGGCGACCTAGAGCGTATACGTTACCGTGTCTCTTTCCGGTCCCTGGAGGCGTAAACAGCTGCACCATCACCACGCACTTTGAGAAGTAACTTCCTAGAAGCGGACTGCGCGGGCACGCACTGCTCGTACACAACTTAGAAATAACAGGCCAGAGCGTGTTTCTGCGAAGAGTTTCACTCATTTGTACGACGCTGGAACGGCGCGGCTTTCATGTTGATGCCGATGGAGCGGATAATTTTAGCCTGGAGTTGTCTCCCTCTTATCTTCGTCCTACTTCATATCTGCAACTATATTGCTCGGCTCACTCGAGTTGCTTTATTCTGGTATACGCGCTCATGCCAGCCTCTCTTTCAGGAGACGTTGTCTTGACAGTATACAAGCAATGCCTTGGCATACATGAGTGCAATATTTCCGCATTGGATGGAGCTTATACGCCTGCAGCTGACTGCTATCTTGTTGCTGTCGTAGCATTAGCGTTAAAATGCATCTTGCACTCGGAAAACACCTGATGCAGCGGGACATGGTACGAGCTTATTGCGTCTGTTACACAAGTGGTGCTATAGCGAGCAATACTGTTGGAGCTCGTGGGAGTTTCTCTGCCAGAAAAAGAATTATTCATTATCCTTATCCGGTATATGCTCTCTAGATCCTCTTCAGCCTCTTCCACTTCACTTCCAGAGCAATCACGCAGATTTCTCCAGCGTGGCCGGCTATTAGCCTGGTAGGTCAGTGGACGAGTACATAGTAGAGATGAACTTATCAATACTCACCTTGGTAGTTTTCAGCAACCTCTTTCCTTACAGGTAGCCTATATGTACGCTGAAGTCTACTTTGAAACTTTTCTTGGTCTCACACATGTTTCAACTATAGGAGTGGTTCTATACCGTGACCACCACAGAAGAAAAAGCCAGGTGCTAAGGCTCTTCGCCCCTTAAAAAACGCACATACGCTGACGTAGGGACCAAGTGAAGGTGCATTACTACAGTGAGACACGGTACCTTGTGACTATTTAGCAGCAGTATCAAGCACTCGATTGAAGGTCTCGTGTGTTAGGGATCTCTGACTGAAGTGTCGAGATGAGCGCATGCATGTACACTGGGCCTCCCGATCTGTGGCATCGTTTACTTAAAGCTGGTTCCTTTGCGTACTTGAGGTTTGTAAAGTTGAAAATTGAGGACATTAGTGCATCTTAACACGACGGCTGTCTTTGGGCAAGCTGATTCGGCATGATTGAGTATATAGGTAATACTCTAGCACACACTGTATTTCTTAAATCGACGAGTCGCCTTCGTACTTCTGAAGTGACTGAGAAGTGTGAACTCTAGCTTTTAATTTCTTGCATCAACCTCAGTTTTCTTTCTACCTTACAGGACGCAGCCAATGTTTTTACAATTCTTGTCATCTGATAACAGGGTCATTCCACGCCAAACGTCACAACCATTTTGACGACCTTCTTTAATGTATTAAAAAATCAAGCTAATTTACTGTATTGAATACAGAGACATTAAGAATATTCAGAACATTTCAGATAGTCACATTAGTGCCTTCCGAACTTTCCAGAATTTTGTCTGGGTGTTGTTTGCAAAAAAATATTTTTGAATGTGCCGCTTCTTTTTTCGATACCAAATTTACTTTACATATTAGGTAAAGGAGATTGTGTAAGGCATTTGAAGCTGACTAATATTAGTGCAATTTATGTGCTACATACACCTCTAAGTATTTAGCCTGAATGTTTTATGTTTTTATTTTTCTGTGGCATCACTGCACTATGTATGAATATCTGAGCAATATAGTATTACACCACAAAAACAAATCTTGTGAAAAAAATAATTTCGGACCTTTAAATGTCCTAAAGTTTTAAAAAAAAACACGAACTTCACGGAATCTCCAATTTGGACCAGAGTGAGGCATGTTTTGTACCATGTGGTGGTTCAATTGAAAATCACCTTTACGCCTAACTCGTAAGCAAATGAACATTTATTTTTATGTGGTAAATTTTATTATTACAATTTTTGTTTTAAAAAATAATTTTTGAAATGTTCTAATGATGGCAACAGAAAACTTCAAGACGGAAGCTGTCATACGACAAAATGGAAAGATCCAATAAACGGAAACTTCAAGAATTGTAATCGCGAATGGCGCCCAGACAGCAACACGAACATGTGGTCTTGCGTGTCAGTCTGGTCACATAAATATGCGGCCTGTCAAACGAGGACGCTAGATGTAGTGGTTGTTGAACGTGAGGTGTAATTGCCTGTGAGCGATTAGCGGCTCGTTCGTAAGCTTCTCTGGCATTGTCAAGATTGTGGAAAGAGTTGAATAGTGAGAGTGGGCGGGTTTTCTCATGTGTACCACAGAGCCTTTGTGCGTGATCAATCCGGTGGCGCTGCTGCTTCTCTATCTAGACGTTGACCACATCACTAATAAGTTTTTTTTTGCCAGGCCTATCAAATCCGGGGAAAGCTGCTTTTCATGAGAAGATATGCCGTGAATAATGCCGTGAATATGCCGTGAATAACCTGCTTTAAAACAAAAATTAAACAGAAACAAAGGCCAGCCCAATCCGCACACCTCTAAAGCTTCGCACCATAAATGTGAAGCTGCCCAATTTTTGTCGAATATCTAGTTTAGTTATTTCGACACTATAAATCGAAGTATTACAATACTAAAACTGCAATTATTATGATTCTGAATTCCACATGAGGTTCTGCAGTATTGTTTGTGAAGTAAACAGCAGATGGCCCAAAATAACTATTCTGACACAGTGTCACGAGGGTATTGCATAATCCTTCTAAATTTTCTGTAGTTACCGGCGTGTATCTAAGAGCAAACGCAACCCCTGGATCTTACAATGTTCTTTCGCGACTTCTCCATTAGTTACCAAATACCATGAGTGAGCAGTTCATAAAAAAACAGACAAAAACGTACTTCTCGAGTGAACATTTCTTAATATGTTTGTATTTTTCGCTAAGCTATTTTGAAAAGCGCGCTGACTAGTAGCACAGACGACACAAATTCATTCGTACGTCACTTTACAAGTTCATTCCTCACTATACCACGGTAAACAGTATTTCACGTGTAAAAAATCCAACCTGCTGGAAGGAAGGCAAAAAAAAATAGCGTCATCACAATAATGCTGTCACGTAATGTGTAACGGAGAGAGATGCAATCACGCCCATACAGCTTGCCTGTATGACGTCCCAGTTCGAGGTTGTTACATGACCTCATCAAAGGAAGACGTTGTCCATTCCAAACGGGCAAAATCGAAGAATACACCACGCACATATTAAGAAAGAAATCAAGGGCCTCATTGAATGTGACAGTGCATTTGACCTTTTCGTTTACGGCACGCGCTAATTAACGAGGGCACAGTACCTTTCAGGATGGATTAGGGACGGCGCTCTGGCGCTTTTACAGAATGAACAGCACTAAGCTTGCGTCATTCAGAAGCTAGATACTTAGCGCGTGCGTCAAGGGACACTCTTAAAACTGGAAAAACGGGAAGACAAGTATGCATTTATTAACGCGGTATGGCTGCAATAACGACCTTGTTTATCCCACCTTCACATGTTTTTTTTTCTGCGTAGCCGCCGCTTGGACACAACGATGATTTGTGTCCTTTATTTGAAGTGGCGGACCGTGCTGCCTTTTTATAGGGGTAAGATATTACAGCTTCTATAAAATATTTTATGCATTTGTGTGCATCGCGAAACACTAATGTCAGACATTTTAAGCAAGCTCATAGTGTGTACGGGAATATGAGCTTCTTGGCATGACTGGCCCCGCAAAGCCTGGCCCCGCAAAGACTGGTGTGCCGCCGCGCAGCATTTTGGGCCCATTGCTCTTTATTATATGCGTGAATGATAGAGTATACATTTGTGCTGCTAATACTAAATGTATTATCTACGCCGATACAATGCAAGTATTTTTATTACAGGACGTTACCCTTCAGACCCCATAAAAAAAAGAAAACATCGTCCTACATAAAATTCACATTTGGAGTATCACCAAGTCTTTGAACCTAAACGCAGAAAAAATGAAAGCTGTTATATTGCGGCCTCAGAACAACTCACTGACCATCACGAACAGACTTAAGTTGTGTACGTCAACTGTAGAATTATCACGCATTCTAGAAGCCTGAGAGTAATTTCTGAAGAACATATGACGCAGACTGATCAAGTTAATGCCACCCTAAAAAAACTTTCAGGAACTATAGAGATATTATCCAAATTTTGTTTTCTCCTGCCAAAGAACATGAAGCAGTTAATTTAAAACCCCTATTTTTGTCAAAATTACCTTATTGTCACTTAGTCTGGGGTACGACCACTAAAGTTAACGTTATGAAACTAGAAAACCTCCAAAAGAAAATGATTCAAAACATTGTTAGTGCCACATACGTTGCCCACATGCGACAGACTTTCAAGGCTCTAAATTTATTTCCAGTAGGAGAGTTCTATCGCACAATTTCAAACAAAGATTACAAGTAGGCTACGAAAACTAACAACACTATTTTTCACAAAACTGTCAGGGCTAACTCACGCAAAACATGGGCGGACTTTGAGGGTTTGTGAAGTCTCGAGGTTACCCAGAACGCGAAACAATTATGGAATTCAGATGTTGAAATACTTGTTATCTCTACTGCTCAATAATTCCGAGCACTATACATACCATTTACATGTGCGTAATTCGCATCTGTATGATAAAAGCATCTGTGAATGTCTCCCTTCCCCCTTTTTTTGATCGAGTGCATCTCAATCTGCTGTACCAGTGTCTTTTTAGTGTGTGCATTTTTCAGTGTTATTAGCTCATCTACGTTGTTCCAGAATAGAGAACTGTCACGTGCTTGTTTTTCCCTCACTGTATGCCACGTTTTTCCTTACTGTATGCTACGTTTGTCAAGTCCGAGGGTACAAGCCTGAGCCATAACTTTTTTGTCTCTACACACCAAGCTCCATTGATGTCATTAAAGCTGAAAACATATCCTGACTGATTGATTGATTGATTGATTGATTGATTGATGTAGTGTTGAGATGTATTGAAAGAAGGAAGGTAGATATTAAAGCGTACCACAGAAAAAAAATGAGAAAGAGAAGTACAGAGAAAGAAATACAGAAAAATAACTGAGTAGGAAATGGAGCACGGAGACCGTCAAGGAAAAAAAGAGAAGAAAGTAATAAGAGAAAAAAAAACATGGCGCATCCCTCCATTAGAGAAATCAAAATACAAACTTGAAACTTCTCTTTGCAAACGTAGTTGCATGCTTGTAGGGCGCTAATATGTGAGCGCTATTAAAGTTTATATGCGTGTTGGCAGAAATAGCGCCACTTGAGGTGGACCCACTCACGCTAACACCCAGCGGCGTATCTCCTACCGGATAAGACCATAGTCTTTTTGGGGACCTTCGACGCGAAAATTTTAGTCTGTCTGTCTGCCTGTACACTTGTCTGTTTGTCTACTCATATCGGCACCGCGTGCTTGAAACGGCCGACCCCATCCGCAGCGACCACCTATGTTGCTCGAGGTTGAGCGTTCATGCTTGTGCAACTGTCACTTAAAAAGCAATTATTGCGCATGTCTGGGGCACCATAACAACACGGATATATTCTGCATATGCATCTCTGACTAGAAAACGCATACATAAGTAACTTTAAGGGCCGTAGCGCTTATCACGCTGCTCTTACCATGCAACGCCTGCACAGAACGGGGAGTGTTTCCAACGCTTTGCTAAGACGAGATGGTGGTGGCACCTACTCGTCGCCTCGCGTTCTACAGCTTATCCCCTCTGAGACGGACGCGCACGGCCACGCGCTTTGTTTTCCAAAAGAAACTGCCAGATGGCGCTCATGTCTCACGTGTGACGTGACTTTGTGTGCTCGTCTGGTAGGTGTTCTGTGCGCTCGTTCGCTCCACTGCACGTTCGAGGCACTCTAACGCAGCGCCTCCAAATTACCAGTCACCGGTTTTTTTGCGCACAACATGAAATAAATGTTTTGTTCACTCCTTCCACACGCAAGACTATCGTCTTTTGACGACATGTGCAGATTACTTGCAGATACGAGGCCAATTTTTTTTTGCCTTTGCCGTACCTGAAGTTTTTTTATATATACATGAACACAGCATATGTTAGACACCACGCAAAGCTGACACCAACAAGTGCATATTAAATACAGATACTTGGTGTGCACTCCTACAATGCCTTGTGAAACGAGAATTGAAACGAAACGTACGCCGTGGCCTGGGCATGATTTTCACAAAAGTGAGCGTAGATTGCGGTGCGAAATTTGTCGAATGGGATGCTGCAAGCTACGCATAACAGGGCTCTTCCGTTTCAAACTGGCGGCACTACCCTGTGAGTCAGAGCGCTGTTAGAGAAATACCAGGCACATTCGTTCATGTATCCTGTTTAAAGCTTCGGCGGCGGCGTAGTGGGTTAAGCGCCTTCGAGCAGATACTTGCGAACTAAGATGTCGGCGGCACGATTTTCGGCAGTGAAACATTTTTCTTCATGTTTCCTTTCTTCCTTGTCGTACGGTCGTGTTTATTTTGACGTAATTCGCTGACAAAAATACGCCCGCAGTGTCTCTGTGGACCCCGGAGTTGGACACTTTCGAGTTGAAACATATATATAAGGAGAAAGTGAGTATCGCGTCGTCTAGCAAATAGATACAGAACACCTGGCCAGTTCGTGCATGGCTGAGCCACGACCACCAATGGAGACATGGCACGCAACCTATCCTCTATAGTACATAACCAGACTGCACGCAATCATATACAGAGTCATGAGGCAGCCCAAGAATTTAGGTGCTCGTGAGGAGGAAGCCGCAAATGTTGAAGCTGAGCACCCCAGTCGACAGATAGTACGAGTGGCGATAGGCCCATGCTTCAGTGAACCGTGTTTTGCTTGACTAAATGAAGAGTGCCCGCAGATTTGTTTACATGCCTTGTGCGCTGTTTATTTTAAACAAATGAATTCCTATATATATTCTCAGTAGAGGGCTATTCGTTGTGTCAAAATGAACTAATTATACAAACCTTAGTATATACATATTAGCAATCAATAACTGTGTTTTAAAGTGTAAAGAGGTTGCAATTTGATTTTTTGTTGTGAAATAAAAATACTGTAAAAGCTCGTGCAACTTGCACCACATTCCACACTATTTTCGCTGAACTATCTGATATTTCATAAAAATTTTCCTTTAGGCCAAACTTTGTTTTGTATGCCTTTACCATGTACGTGGAAAGTCATGATGTGCAACTAAGTGAGACGTAATACTTATGGCATAGTTTTGTCGCATACAGAGCGCACAATAATTTCTTATATTCATGTTTATGTATCTAATATCATTTTATGTGTATGTTATTTTTATGCGCTGCACACTATACGCATTCTAGAACGCACAAGTGATTCGTGTGTATGTACAAAGCAATATATCTGAAACTGAAATAGCAGCTTTAGGGATGAAGCTCCTTATAGCAGCAGTCGTTCGTCCCTCGTAGCCGTAGTAGTAGTCGTAGTATGTAACCAGTCTTACAATTTGACCTCCAAGGTGGTGCCGGTCAGAGATTTCTTCTGTGCGTTGTTGAACAATAAAAAATTCGCAGCGTGTGCGTTAACTAAAAGCCGAATTCTCCTGTTTCTCATTCCCCCTTAGCAGCCATTGGCATATACATTGAGCACTATCTGACAAGAAAAGGTTGCTACGTTATACTCGCTGGCCATAACCTCCTTGGTTTTAGGGAGGTTTAGCGAACGTTGGGCTTCAGTGCCATGAATACAGTGTACTAGTATATACCATGAACTCGAGGTGGTTAAAGGTGGGAAGTAGACACGAAGCGCAAGCCGTAAGAAAGTGTGCGCGTAACACCTCTCGTTGAGTCCTTGAAAATTCCGCTGAATGGCGGTGCATATGCGGTATATATATATATATATATATATATATATATATGTGTGTGTGTGTGTGTGTGTGTGTGTGTGTGTGTGTGTGTGTGTGTGGAGAGGAAGGGGAAAGTGGCGAACACTTGATAATGTTCTGTGAAGGACATCACCCTATAGTTCAGTATGATGGCACAAAGTTTTTCAAAGTACTGGGGTTTAGGGACAGGTAGGGCAAAATAGACATTAGGCGGGTAGAAATAACTAGAAGAAGGTGTTCTCATTTGTAGCTAAAGTCAAGGTACGAGTGAAAATTAAACCCTTCACTGCAAAGTACGAATCCTCAACTTCACTATTCAAAGGAAAAAAAAATAAATCTAGTTTTTGGTTCATTAAGAATTACGGATTGGTGGCGCTAGCCACCGGCCGATCTGTAGAGTACAGCCATAACCATCCATTCATTCATCTATATGATGAAAAGATGCGAGATGTTGGTACTTGGAGTGTTGAATAGATGGACGAACGGACACACGCACAGATGCATGGACGGACTCACGGATGGCTGCACTGACGGATAGACGCATGGACGGACGTAGGGGCGGATGCATAGATGAACGCAGGGATGGACGCACAGATGGATGTGAGGACGCACGAACAGACGCACGCATGGACAGGCGAATGGACGCACGGATGTTCACACAGACGGACGCATGGATGGACGGAAGCAAGAACGAATGGACGAACGGATGCTTCGCCCCGCTCTCCATCATTCGCTCCGTGGATATGCTGCCATTTTTTTTTCATTCCCACATGTCCTTGCTCATTGGGTCATTACATTCGTCAAAGATATGTTTCTCATGATGACTGGCAGATTTTTTCTTTCCGGTGCAATATCAGTTCGTTATTTTGTTAAACAGTGTCCTGTGCCCGTGAAAACAATTCTATTGTACGCTCTAGACCGATTAAAAAGTACTGAAAGCTTTCAATAATGACCGCAAATATGTGTGTAAAAGTCACCAGTCAACGAGAGTTTCCTTCACGAACAACAATCTTTTTAAATCCTGCTCTTGTTCATCAATGGAAGGAAGACGCAAACAATAATATTGATAATTTATGGAACAAGTATTAAACAGAGGTGTATGCCAACAAACTAACGATAAAAAATCAACCAAGTAAACAAATGGGCCGCTGCCACGATCTCATGACAGCTTTCTTTGTAAACCTACCTGCTGCAATTCGCCAAGACGACGTGCTGATGTCGCCATGATGGCGATGTAATTGTATGGCTACCTTGCCTATCTTCTGTTGAGATATTTCTTGCGGGCTAGTTGCGAATCTGGAATTGTGGTCGTGGAAAATTGAGGCATTGTAGTGATAGAAGAGTAGCGGTGACCTCATCACTCTTCGCAGATGTTCTGCCTCTCATGCTGTAGTCACGCAGTGGGGACAGATGCTTGGCAACCAGAGTCGGTGCTGCAGCGATATGGCAACTTTCTTATGCACGAAAAGGAAACTGCTAGAAGTTTTATCGTCCTCGTGCCAGGCTCAGCATCAAGCAGGTAACAAGTGAACGACAGGTTTGTATGGACACGATCTCTGGGCACGATTGTATGGCCATCGTACCATAACACATGGGCCTGTCTACGTAACTTGGAAGTGCGGATTCGCATGAGTCTCACACTCCAGCAGATGTAAGCCGCCTTAAACAGCTCCCTTCCAGAAGCCAAGTCCACGTAAACTGTAGCTTTGGCGATTATTGGCTGGAAGAACAAAATCCTGAGAGGTCCACATGTTTACTACTTTGGCCAACGACTGCACTCTTGTTTGTGTAGGTATGTACGGGTTTCTCTTCTTCTCTACTACACTGCTTGGTGTGATGACGAAGAGCGGCAGAGGGCTCGGGCGCTGGCTGGCAGAAGAGAACGGCAGAAGACGAGGATAACTAATTATATACCGAACGGCCAGCCCAGCGTACGGGCGTTTTCTGTTTGTCTGAATCGTTACAGTGGCCACTTGGGGGCCCATGTAATGCGCCATATCATTACATGTTAAGGACAACCTTATGGTGCAAACTTCGGGAGCCCGGCACTACGGCATCTCTCATAATGATATTGTAGTTTTAGGTCATTAAACACGAGATATAAGCATTTCACTGCGAGGCTACTAAAAAAGAGATAAGCGTTATCTTTTGTTACATTGCACGTAGTTGCTTTCAAATTGATTTAATTTTGATGAAGATTGTTGAAAATGTTTTTCTCATTGGCCACGTATTCCCAATTTTTCATGGACGAAGAGTTTTTGAGTGAGGAAAGAAGAGTGAATGTACCTCTTCACGATGGGAAATCGAACCCTCCCTCTTTTTCCAAGGACCGTCGAAGTGACTGGTATTGCCGACAATTCAAGTTTTTGTTTGCTTTAACACTGTTTTGTGTTTCAAATAGGGAATTTGAAAAATAGTGTCATGCCGGTCAAAGCTGAAAAGAGCTCTCAAGATGACATTTTTCGAATCATATGTTGTCAGTAGGGATGTGTCATGATTCATGAACATTCATTTCATATATGTAATCGATTTCCAAAACTTGACATCATCGTAGGAGTACAGACTTTGGTTGGCAAGTCATAAAACCCAGTGTCATAGAGGCACTCTTGTGGGTCGAAAACCAGTAGATACTATTTGGTAAGTAATAAGTAATCATGTTTTTGTTCTTGAATGATATATATATATATATATATAAATAAATAAATATATATATATATATATATATATATATATATATAAATACATTCAGTTCGCTCACACATTCTGTCTATCTTGCGCCGTTTATATTTGTGCGATGAAGACAGCACCACGAGCTCAGAAACTTTTGGCAGCTTAACTATAGCTTTTCATCAGACCGTTCATGAGAAAACCCACATTAAGGCTTTTGTTTATCAGTATTTTGCAAACCACGTGGTTTACTTCAGGTACGAATGCCACAAAATATAAGCAACAACAATACGACGTTGAGAGAAGAAGCTCCTCCCATTAGAATATGTGCTACTTGTTTTCTTTTTTTTTCTAACCACCCTTAATCGTTTAAGGAACCGTCCTGCTTTCGCGAGACACAGTAGCCAAGATAAAAGAAAAATAGCACGCTGAGAGAAACCGCTCTTCGGAACTGTTGATGGCCACTCTGAGCAGGCGTTTAAATTCCAGAACAAATGTTCTGTGATTAAGCGGAAAACGAGGGGCCAGGGATGAAATGATAAATGAGCGCACTCGAATCTTTGAATGACCTTATTACTTTTTTTCGAAAAGATTCTACATGTTTCGCCACTATTACATGTGTGGGGAGGTTTATTAGCCGTTAAAGACAGCGACGAGACAGCGTGAAGAAGCGTCCAGCGATTGGCACAGCAACGGACCGAAGCACGAGCCGAGAGAGCCGGGTGTTGGCGATGCTGCTCGCTGCAGGCACATCTTCTTCTTCACAATCGCCCCCGCTGAAAAAGGAGCCATCCTGGCGACTTAAGAAGTTTCAGGCAAAGGCTCATGGTACGGTTTCAGTCGGGAAACATGGACGATGTCACGTGCACGCCGGCGCATGTCGTCCGATCGGGAAACTGGTTCAATTAGGAAATTAACCGGAGAGGTTTTCTCCAAAACGGTGTAAGGCCCCTCGTACCGGGGGACAAGTTTCGAGGAGAGTCCCGGTGTTTGGTATGGGATGGCAAGCCACACAAGAGACCCTGGGGCATAGCTGGGATCCGGAAGAGAGGTGCTACGGGTTTCTTTCTGGCGTTGTTGCTCTTCCGAGGTGAACGCACGGGCGAGCTGGCGGCACTCTTCGGCTTGTCTAGCAGCATCGGAGATAGGTGGACACTCGGAAGCATCAGGACGGTAAGGAAGTAGGGTATCAATTGTATGGGAAGGCTCACGTCCGTAAAGAAAGGTGAGAATCCCGTGGTGGTTTGTATTGCGGTGTTATATGCGAACGTGACGTATGGGAGAACACGGTCCCAGTTGCTATGATCAGATGCCACGTACATTGAGAGCATATCACCTAGCGTGCGGTTGAACCGTTCCGTTAGTCCGTTAGTCTGCGGGTGGTATGCTGTCGTTTTCCGATGAATGACGTGGCATTCCGAAAGCAGAGTTTCGACGACCTCGGAAAGGAAAGCGCGGCCTCTGTCACTAAGGAGCTCTCGAGGTGCACCATGTCGAAGGATAAAGCGTTGCAAAATGAAAGAGGCGACATCCTGAGCTGTAGCGCTCGGCAAAGCGGCTGTTTCGGCGTAGCGTGTCAGGTGGTCAACCGCCACTATAATCCACCGATTACCATCTGGTGTCAATGGAAGGGGACCGTAGAGGTCAACGCCGACGCGATCAAATGGCTTGGCAGGGCATGGAAGTGGCTGCAATGCGCCAGTCGCACGTGGCAGTGTTGATTTACGTCGCTGGCAGTCAGGACAGCACTGCACGAATTTACGTACAAAATTGTACATGCCGCGCCAGTAATAGCGATGGCGAAGGCGTTCATATGTTTTGAACACTCCGGCGTGGCCACATTGCGGATCGTCGTGAAGGGAGGCGCATACTTGCGATCGTAAAGTGCGTGGAATGACCAGCAACCACCGGCGGCCATCGGGAGCGTAGTTGCGTCGATGAAGAAGTTGATCGCGGATGGCGAAGGGAAAGCTTGACGTCGGAGGAATCGAGATATTGGAGAGGTGGGCGTGCCAGATAAATATTCGATAAGAGAGGCGATCCACGGGTCACGACGTTGTTCGGTGGCGGATCGAGTCGAGATTTAGCGATGACAAGGTCTGGAGGCAAGTGTTTCCGCACGTCTGATCTGGTGGTAAGGTGAGCGGGACAGGGCATCAGCGTCAGAGTGTTTGCGTCCGCAGCGGTATACGACGCGAATGTCGTACTCCTGATGCGAAGTGCCATCGCGCAAGGCGGCCAGAAGGGTCTTTCAACGTAGAGAGCCAGCAAAGCGGCGTGGTGATCAGTTACTAGATCGAACGGGCGGCCGTATAAGTACGGCCGGAACTTTCCAAGCGCCCACACCAGGAGCCAAACACTCTTTTTCTGTCACGCTGTAATTAGTTTCGGCTTTCGTCAGAGTGCGGCTAGCGTAGGCTACAACGTATTCTGAATAGCCGGGCTTTCGTTGAGCGAGGACCGCGCCTAGCCCGACGCCGCTGGCGTCGGTGTGCACTTCGGTAGGAGCCGTCGGGTCGAAGTGGCGAAGAATAGGTGGGGATGAGCAGACGGCGCAGAGTAGTGAAGGCAACGTCACACGCAGGGGACCAGGAGGTGAGGTTCACGTCACCGCGAAGAAGCTGGGTTAACGGTGACATGATAGATGCAAAATTGCGAACAAAGCGCCGGAAATAGGAGCATAGGCCTACAAAACTGCGAAGTTCTTTCATGGTCGTCGGCTTGGGAAATTCTGCGACTGCTCGAAGTTTTGCTGGGTCTGGTAATACGCCGTGCTTGGACACGATGTGGCCTAATGACGAGCTCGCGTGCAGCGAAGCGGCATTTTTTCAGGTTAAGCTGCAGACCAGCGTTGGTCAGACAACTCAAAACGTGCCTGAGGCGATAGGAGGTGCGGCTAGGGAAAGTCATGGGAGAAAACCACGAACTCATCGAAGGTAACAGAGGAACATATTCCATTTGAGGCCACGTAGCGTATTATCCATAAGACGTTCAAACGTGGCAGGCGCGTTACAAAGCCCAAAGGGCATGACGTTAAATTCATATAGTCCGTCTGGTGTATAAATGCCGTTTTTTTGCGATCGGCTTCTGCCATTGGGACCTGCCAGTAGCCAGACCGAATCTAGCGACGAGAAAATTCCGCTCCGTGAAGGGTGTCAATGGCTTCATCATGCGCGGCAAAGGATAGACGTCCTTGCGGGTATCTTTTCAAACGACGATAGTCCACGCAAAATCGGTAGATTCCGTCTTTCTTACGCACCAGGACGACGGGAGCCGCCCAGGTACTGTGAGATGGGCGAATGACGTCTCTACGAAGCATATCTTCGACTTGATCGTTGATGACCGCGGCGCTCTTCAGCGGAGACACGGTATGGTCCTTTGACGCAGTGGCTGGTCGTAGTGCCGGTGTCAACATGATGTTTGACTTGTGATGTGCGGCCCGTTGAGGTTGCGACACATCGAACGAACTCCTGAACTCATGCAGAAGATCCGAGCAGGTCGGGCAATGTTCGGTGGGAGTGAGAGTGTCGGCGATGGCGCTGGGAAACGTATCATGGACGACTCCCCGAGTGCCGACAGTGCTTTTTGGGTGGTCGCCGTAGTCGTCCGGGACATCAAACAAAAACAGAGTGTCGAGCTCCTGCACGCGGCCGAGACAATTCCCCCGCAAGCAATGTGACGGTGTGGAAAGCGGATTGCTTACGAACATGTTGCTTCTTCCGGGCGGCAAGGTCAATTGTTGCGAAGGCACGCGGCAAAGCTCGACGACATTTGAAGATATCGGAAGGCATAAAAAGAAACTGTAGCGTCAGTGTAGGCGTTGCATGAACGGGAACAAGGGCGCAACTTTCCAGGCGGAATATCGATATCTTCATGAACGAGCCAACTTCGGAGGCTGATGAAGAGCGTCCAGTAATGGGACATCACACAAGGGTGAAAACTCAACTTCGACGCGTGCGCAGTCTATGACGGATAGGAAGTCCCACCCGAGGATGACGTCATGCGAACAGACAGGGAGAACAATAAACTCCACGATGTAAAGAATGCCTTCGATGCAGACTCTTGCAGTGCAGGCTGCGAGAGGCGTTACTTGCTGTGCGCTTGTGGTGTGAAGCGACAGTCCCGAAAGCGGCGTCGTTACTTGCGTAATAAACGACAGAGATTAGCGGCAATAACAGAAACAGCGGCGCCAGTGGTCCACAAGGGGCGAAAGTACAATAACCTTCAACAGTTACTGCGACCCACGTTAGCAGGAGAGGAGCGAGGGCTTAGACAGTTCGAAAACGGCGCAGTTCTTGGCTCTTGAACTGCGGTGCTTAGTTTCCTGGTCGGAGTGTCCGGGCCGGCGACGCATGGGGGAGGGCGGATCGCCGACGAGGAGAGGGTGCGCGTTGCGGCTGGAAGTCAAGGTGGTCAGTAGGGCGCATAGCTAGGTGGCGAGACCGGCCCGTATTGGACGAAGGGTTGGCTGCCGGGATGCGACGACCGGGCATAGTTGCCGAAGGTCTGAGGTCGACGGCGGCAGTAGCGAGGCAACGTGTCCGGGAGTGAAGCAAGCGTAGCAAATCGTGTCGGTTATCGGGCGTCCTCCAGGAATTGGCGACTGGTGCTGCCGCCCAAGGTGCAGTATAAGCAGCCGGGTGTGCGGGCTGGAGCGCGTGGTGTAGGGTGGTTGCGGGAGCCTACGTACAGCGTCTGCATATGTGAGCGGCGACGGCTACGGGCTGCATCTCTTGCGAAAAGGCGACAGGAGGAGCCACAGGCTGCGTTGCATAGGTTAGGGGCGCGGCCACAGGCTGAACGGCTGGCGGATAGGTGACAGGAGCGCCTACCGGCTGTGCGACACCCGGGCAGTGACCACGGCTAGATAGAGGTGGCTGGTAGTGCGCAAGAGGAACAGCTTGTGCAACCTCTTCCGATATAGCAGTGCGAAGCGGGGCAGGTAGACGGGTGGTGGTCTCGTGAGTAAAGGGCAACTAGGGAAAGTTGGCGGCGACTCCTCACGGACGAAGGCTCGGACTTGCTGAAGCAATGGTGAATTGTCGGGCATGGAGTCGAAACTGGACAGCGACTCACCACCAGGCTGAGGCTGCCTAGTCAGAGTGCGTTGCTTTTTCAACTCGTCGTAGCTCTGACACAAGCTGACGACTTCAGAAACTGTGCTTGGATTCCTTGCCAAGAGCATTTGAAATGCGCCGTCGTCGATGCCCTTCAGGATGTTTTTGACCTTGTCAGATTCGGGCATGGGTCATTCACACTTCGAACAAGGTCGACGACGGTCCTCAATATAGCTGTTAAAGGTCTCGCCAGTCTGCTGAGAGCGGACGCGCAAGCGCATGTTCTGCCCTCTTCTTGCGGACAGCCGGCCGACCGAACACTTCAGCACACGACGTCTTGAAGACGCTCCATGTGGGGATGTTGTGTTTGTGGTTATTAAACCACAATTCGGCGACGCCAGTGAGATAATATCACGTGGCCCAGCTTGTCGGCTTCATCCCACTTATTGTTGGCGCTCACCAGTTCGTAGTGCTCGAGCCAGTCTTCGACGTCGGTCCCATCCGCACCGCTGAAGACCTTCGGCTCCCGTAGCGTAGGATGGCCAGGGCAGTTGAACTGGAGCGAAGGCGTCGATGTAGTGGCGTTGGCAGTCATGACAGGTGGTAGCGTGCGGCTTCGCAGCTCCAGGGTGTAGCAACGGGGATTAACAGCACCTTCCACCAAATGTGGGGAGGTTTATTAGCCGTTAAAGACAGCGACGAGACAGCGTGAAGAAGCGTCCAGCGATCGGCACAGCAACGGACCGAAGCACGAGCCGAGAGAGCCGGGTGTTGGCGATGCTGCTCGCTGCAGGCACATCTTGTTCTTCACACATGTAATAAGCTTTTTGCGTATTCTCTGTGTACTAAGCTGGTTTCTTTGACTAATCTCTATAATTTATTGCGTCTTCCTTATTAGTTCTTTATGGGAAAGGAAGTAGCATCTGTCACTATCGACTGCACATTGAGAAAATTTCCCATAGTTAACCTCCGACCTAATTATGCACAAATTGCACTCTTTATAGCCACTTAAAGAAAACTGGCACAATAATCTCTTGAACACATGTCCTTGGAGCAAAGACCCTATTATTGTTCTATCTGTAATCGTCCCTGATGAATGCCTATTACCTTAAGTTTTTTTTTTTGCCATCGTGAGAGTGATAACTCTCTGTCAACTTGTAGTTACTCTTCTTCAAGACATTTACTGACTACATAGTAAAAACAAAATTCACCGCTCGCAAGAAGGCCCATTATTTTTTGCAGATGATTATCATCATCAGCAGCCCTTCTGTTCCAGCATTCATATTTCAGCCTTCACTTTTTGTTTCGCAAATTTATTTTCCACTTCTCAGTCCTTTGAAGAGTCAATGAATTTTACTTCTTTTTGTTTTTCTCATCTTGTCATAGATCGTTTTTCATCGCCTTTTTTTAAAACCCATCAGTGAAATGCCTCTCACAGAAAAACGCTGTAGCTGCACATTCGTGGTACTATTACGAAAAGAGAAATAGATAAAGAAAAATGAAGGCAGGAAGGTTAGCCAGAAGGTAGTATCTGTAGCTACACTGTACTTGAGTTGGGGAATAGGAGTTGAAAGAGAGTGGGAGAGGCGACCGTCAAACCTGTAGAGAACTCCTTGCAGCTGTAGCCCCTACATTAATTCAGTCTTAATATGAAAAGAATTCTAATTACTGTTTCAGCGTCAGCGTCTCACGGTGCCCCTTGCTGTAGCAGGCTGATCACAGAGTATTTTAGAGATCGGCAAGTGAAGAAGGAAGTTGCTTAAAAATACTTGTGAATGAAGCCTGCGAAAGAAGTGTCAGTAAGCTTCTTACATGAAATAATCTGTCACCATGAGAATATTGAAGTACAAGCCTTTGGGGCCCCATAAAGTTTTAAAAGACGCACTGAGTACCTGATAGTGCCGAAAGGCACTCAATTTCGGCGGTCTCCAAGAGAAACGAAAGTCAATAATTTTAGTGTAACAACTTGTTCCTAGATTGGATTCAATAACGAGATATTACTGAGGTAATATATCGCTCCATCTTTAATAAAAAAGAAAAAACGATCTTGGAGGAACCCCAAAACCACTCCGAGTTTAGTAAAAAAAAGTCCTTTATTTCCGGCCTTCACTACCCTTACTATAGACGTGCTCTTTTCTATTCGCCACTGTTCCCTGATAAAACACGCGGCCCTGCGAACCCCACGCATGAACCTCATCAAATTTAGCGCTCTCCTGCCACGAAGCTGACATTTTCACTTCCACAGTCAAAAATGCATAAAACAGAGGCAGATGAGTTGACCCACGCATGATATTCATGCGACACAGGGCCGGTCGAGCATGTGCAGTATAACAAACAAAATATATAGAGTGCTAATAACAAGGAATAGCCCTCTATAAGAAGAAAATCAGGCTTTATTTTTGCATGGCGTCCCATGAACAGACATCAGGCATCGCAAATTGTTACCGAACACTGGAACCGCCCGCAGGAATCAGCCCACTTGTCCTTGGTTTTCAGAAGTTGTTTAGGGGTTCTTTAACAAACTGTGACGCTATAGCCTGTTCTGTTTGCATCGGTGATGTAAAAAAAAGCCGTGTGGCGATGCTACCGCTACCAAAGCTCAAACAATAAAACTCATAAAGAAACTGAGCTTTTAGTACGGAGGTTTTAAATTGCAAGTTCAGTTCATGTGACTTTAAGATGTGTAATGCTAGAAAACTGCATATACAGTCTCGCTCACAATGACTCACATAAGGCGTTGAAACAAAATATTGTGATTTATGTGAGCAACAGCATGGAATCGTACAGCATATTGTTCTGGTGGTATAGTGCTACCAGGAAGGTGAAGTGAAATATGTGTACAGCGGAATGTTAAGAACCAGCTAAAAAGACCAACACCTAAATATAACAGTGTCGCAAACTCTTTTTTTTTCTGAAGAAGTGACAAGCGGACGCGTGCAGGTAATTTCGGTTTTAACTATACGCTTAAAATTGGTTCATAAATCATAGGCAGTAGTGTTCGCCATCTCGATTCTGCTACTGCTCTCTTGCGTTACTTTCATACGATCGAGCTAAGCGCCCAAAATGATTTACTTTAACCTATATTGAGCAATAGTCGATCAAGTGCACCACCTGTGAAAATAAAAAGAAAGGAACTTGAAACTCAGCCGTGAAGACTTCGTAAAGCGAAACAGGTCAGTTCTAATAGCAGATTTTATGGTCTGATGCTAGGTAATTTCGAGAAGCCTAAGTTGCATTTATGGTTAAAGTAAGGTTATTTTTCAGCTTTTTATGGCACTTTAGTTGGCCACCTCTTTTTCTTCATGTCAGCCGCTTCCTTGTTCAAGTAGGCCGGGCAGGGTGCGCACCACTAACCTCGTTGTCACGCTGCGTTGTGTTTGGCCGCCCTATGGCCAACATCTTGTTCAGGTGTATGGTTCTTCCTCGGATGACCTACGGCTGTCTTCCGTGGACCATACAAGTCTCTTTTATTATGATGCTGAGAACATGCACATGCGCCATAGGTCCATTCATCACGGACTGAAGGACGTATACTGTTGCTAGCTAACTCTTTTGTAAACTTGGCATGCTTACAGCTTGTCATTGTGGTAGCTACGACGCGGCTCCTTCAAAGCTGTTGCGATGGAACATGCGCGGCTTCGCTTCACGTTACATTAGTTGTCGTGGTTCCTAGGCGTGGTAGGCTTTGTTGCCTAGCGAAACTGCAGCAGATTCTCCATTGGTACTGGTTTAACGCATGCGTAGTTTGGCATCACTTCACAAACGCGGGCTGCGGTAGTAGAAAGGCCCGCGTGAACACGACCCGCGTTTCCCCATGGCTTGTACTTTGCTTTCAGAGGCGTCCAAACCGTCTTTGGCGACGGAGTAGCCGCTGGTCCGACAGCCATAGTTGCGTTTGCTGGGCCCTGTGTAGAGAAACCAGGTAAGCAAGATACGTCAATTCAAGGAACAAATGACAGAATTCAAGAAAACAGGCCACTGACTAATGAAGGAGCATTCGAGGCGAACAAGGCTAACATACTTGGTAAGACGAGTAAAAAAAGATAACTGAAATCAAGGAAAATGCAACAAGGAGTAAGTCTGTGGCGAGCAAAGGCACTCGAGTAGAACAGTCATGAAAAACAAAAGGATAAAAAAAAGAAAATGAACAGACACATTGTGCGGTGTTGAAGTATGCAACTTACTTCCTAATTTGAATTTCCCTGCACAACCAGTGGCAAAACGAAGGCATCGTGAGCAACGTTCCGGATGTGTGCCAATTTGTTTTGTTGTTGTTGATGATGATGACGTTGCACAAACGTACACTTCTTTTGCAACACCACGATCATTTACTTCTTTGTATATGCATCTTATTTTACGGTGATCATATACATAGCAAATCTCTTAGCACCGATTTTTTTCCTCTTAGCGTAGTGCTGTTCTTTTCCGCCCAATGCCGCATCTCGATCTTTATGTTACCTGCAGAATATTTTGATGACCATGGCGAAAGACCACTTCTAGTTCTGCTAGGTGGGTGCACGCATTTAACGCCCAAGTTCCCGTCGCCGTCTGGCCTGGTCCTGATCCTTATGTCTTGGCAGAAGTTAACGCAGCTTTCTTTATCTCAAAATTCTTCCTTTTCATTATACTTCGTAATTAGCTACAGAACGACACGTGCAATGCTTCTTTTTGTGGAAAATCGTTCTTCATCCTAGCGCGAAGCGAAGGCCCCATGTCAGAAACCGTACAATAAAGATAATGTGCTGCATAGCTGGAATTTGTGATGGCCCTTACGAAACCGCCCACGAGTTTCTCAAAGTCTGATACATTTTTCTTGCATCTTCATGAATCGAGTACAGTTTTGTCCAGTTACTCTTGCTTCGATGTTTTATTTTACGAGCGGGCATAATACGGAACATACCAAATCCCTACAAGGTGACATACTATCGCACTTATGCAGAAGTTCATGCCGTTGACACAGTCAATATTGTATAAACCATCAGACTTACCTTTTTCACTCTCTAAATGTAGCTGCCCTCTTCACAAATCTAAAGTCAGCCTGTCACGAAGAACTCATTTTCTGCTGAATTTCGTGCTCTCCGATTTCGATGATGTAAAAGGAAGGAGTTGTTTACGAGCTGCAGCCCAGACCCGACTCACCAAGTCTCGTTTCAATAAGATCTCACCTATATACAATGCAACAACGTCATTGAAAAGCAGATTGAAGAAGGGCTGCCGAAAAAACTGTTAAAGTCGTGGTATTGTGTTGCGAAAACTAAACATATTGGGATGTCTGAATGACTTGAACTTGGCTCTGGGTACAGCTCATGACGATGTGATACTCCAGCTAGAATCAAAGCCTTGAAACTTTTCCCAAACACATTAGCGTGTTGACAAGAATACGATGTGATGACTAGAGTCATGTTGTTACATGCACCAGTGAAATGCAGTCGATGCACTATTTCGGATGTCTTCATGGGAATACTTTTTTGATGATCAGCACATGGGAGTACTGTAGTACCAACACATTGTTAACGTAATGATATTCTGAAAGGTTTCTCAAGTTGTACCTAGGATAAAGATGGGAAAGCTTTCTGGCGTAGACTCCGTAAATAAGAATTGTTTGTACCAGTCAGCTCGAATCTTCTACCTCTGTTCTTTTTCTAGCTTCGTCCTCGTGCTGTTCCTCTTTTTTTCTGTTTCGTAGTGTCTGCATAGTGTCTCCATGTCCATACACTTTCTTATAATTATCTGGAAGAAACTCTGGTCTCTGATCATTCAGCGACCATTGGAATATTGGGTAGTACGCAAATTCGCCAAGTCTTCGTGCTTGTGGGCTTCGACGTACGCGTGACTTTGCCTATTGCTCTGTTTTGGTTTTTGTCTCGAATTAAGACACAGACAACGGGAATTTCGTGAGAATACTTGAGCTGGTGAGCCTAAATGATCAAGGTGGTGAAGTGCAACTGCTGAACCTTGCTGATTGTCATTTCGTACCAAAGCAGCTCTAATGAAGCCAAATGGAGCCGAAGTACGACGATACAGAACGTTGTGTACTACCCATCATTCTCATATCGCAGAAGTGTGGTTGCGTCGCAGCTCCCTTAGACACTAGACCCAGAGTTCCTTCTGGGTATTTAGAGTAACCTTATGCATATGCCCCCTTTTCCCGCCTATAGTAGCCAACCTGTTGTAACTGGCTGGCTCGCTGTCTTTCAATTTTTTGCTTCTCTTCTTTCTCAATAGAAGAACGAACATGTCTAAACATCACAGGTAGAAATAGCAAGCTTTATAGAAACTTGCACATCATCTTATCAAGGTGGCTGAAGCTGGAAACACGGCATGCGAGGATGACGAGTTTGTTCGCACCTCACTATGAAGGTGTGGTTGAGGGTCACAAGGACATTGCGCAATTACTACAGGGACAACACACATGTAAGTAAAATAAGCACGATGAGAATGGTGCAAGTGGAAGCATACAGCGGCACCCTTTACCGACCTTTACTAGGGAGCTTCCACTGCACCGCCATGCAAACGTAGTAGATGGCTCTTATACAAACCGACTTGCGGGCAGATGCAGGCAAAGCGGGTGTCAAAAACAGCTGCTCTGCTCGTCACACGAGGCCCGTCCGCACGCTTTGCTTTCTTGAGACGATGATGACGAGGCTGCCCTAGGTGAACGAAGACTGCTCTACCAGATTCGCAGGCTTTGGGGGGGGTGGTGGGGGGAACATGTATATAATATCAAAAATCACATTCACGCTGCACAAAAAACAGCTAAATTTCACCAATACTTCCTCAGCTTTTTTTTAGATTTTCCGCGCTTTGCTCGAACAACTAGGAACGGCTTCCGTGCATGTGGGCCTTCCCGACTCATATTTCTTGTGAACGTTGACGCTGCCATTTTTTATAAGTAGCAGGAAACCATCAATGCAGCTTTTTTATTACGATGTGCTTGCTGCGCAACAACTGCAACTTTCAAAATGCCTGAGCCTCACATTGCGATAAAAGCTTCAATTTCGTGTTTCTGCCACACAATGTGCTTACTAGGACCGTTCGCACTGAAATTGTCTGCGCTCCAAAATGTCAGTACAACCCTGGCCTAATTTCTGTTTTCTGGCTAACTGTTCAGTGAAAGGCGATGTTATACAAGGACTGACATCTGGCAGCTAGATATTCTGTGTCGCAGCAGCAACAGAGATGTTAGAGAAAAAGAGAGAGAGTGTGAAACACCGTCATTCAGACTCCAGCGGCTAGGGTGAACCAGGATAGACGGCCTGAAGCACTTGAACCGGGGCAGCATCTAATGCCAACTGAAAGGCCAAGATTTGGTCTTGCGGGTCGAATATGGTCGAAGGCAAAACGGGGAAGATTGTATTTGAAAGTTCTCACACTAATTTTCTTCTTCCTTATGCGTTTTATCTGCCTTACTCACAGATTCAAGCAACGGTTCCTTCAATTTACCACTGAGCTTCGTCAACGCAAAGCCTAAAGATTAGAAATGGCCTTAAAGCATGTTTTTTGTGTTTTATTTTTTGAAGTACGACCCTTAAAACATGAAAATGAAATAGTAGCATGAGAGAGAAATGTCCCTCGTAAATCGAAGTTGCTAACAGTGCGCACAACTGCAAACAGGCGTTGCTACAATATATATTGGCCCGAGTGGAAATTTCAGAAAGTATACGGTCTTTGCTAGACTTCTCACCCGAAGGAAAAAGAAGTGAAGGAACACCAGGATCGTATTTGTGAAACTGCGTTCAAAATAGCGCCCATGTTGTCGCCTTCAATACCGCTCCTCTAAAGGCACGTTATTTCGGCTACTACTGCACTCATCAGAAGCTGATCGGTGTCACTACACGAAAGCGAGAACGTTAGATAGAGTACAACGAAATGGTTCCCGACCCATTCATGTACGCTTGCTGTTTTCTCGAGTAGAGACGTGCTGCTGCTGCTGCAGTCGCATTTCACCCTTGTCTTTGGCTCTCCTTGTAGTTCAGTTTGCTTCGTTCTCTCCATTTACTCAGTGTGGTTTGTATATTAGGCCAACAAGACAAAGTCGTGTATGGCATCGCTCTGAGCAAAGGCTGTGATGTCAGCTCGTGTCGTTGATCAGCGGCACCACGACCGTAAGGAGGTCCATTCGTCGTGAATTCTCATGTTGTGTGTAGTCGAGATCTTGCAGATCGAGGACGAAAGTGAGATTGCGAAGCAGCGTTGCTTTCGAGCCATTCCCTGATTTGCTCAAACGCTTCGTGTGGGGTGTGAAGGCTGTGGGCTGCATGCCTGGGCATTGGGCTGTCGTGATCCGGAGGTTTGGTGAGTTGGATTGACCTCTCTTTTAACCTTTTGTACCATGGTGTCATACGTGGAGACACCACAGAAGAATCTCCCCTAGCACTTCAGAAATGAATTCGAAGTGTTAAACCTTTAATAGAGAAAGGATATTTCTGAAATAATCCTCAAGGTGATCGATAACATTGCATGACATTTTTATGGAGCTGTGAGCCACATAGAGAAACAAGTTTGATCAAAGTCATGAATTACATCGAAACGGTTAAGCCGATGTGTGTAATTGCCATATTTGAGACGAAGAGTCGATGTTCTTACAAGAACTTCTGCAGTGCCAAAAACGACGCTGAATTAGATTATGTGCGAATCGAATATAGATCGAGCATACAGTGCTCGGCACGTATATATAAATCATTGATATTTCTCGAACAGCAAATACCCTTTACCCTTCTTAGAACATACATGAACACCCTCTGCCAAAATATCTATTTGTTTTAGGGTCCAGTATCTTTACATACAGCGTAAGAAAGTGAAAGGCCGCGCGATTTTTGCGGTTCAACTTTGAGATCTGTAGGTTGCGATTCGGTCTTCCGGCGTTATACAAGGGGCACACTTCAAGGACAGCCTAAGTGGCAGAAGCTCGCGGTTCTATCCACAGGATTCTTTAAATAATATAAGAACACCCACTCATCTGATGCCTGTGTGTTGTGCCGCCCATTTACAATTAGTAACCTTCACAGCCCAGTTTGTTCTCAATCATTCTCAACATTTATTTCTGCTGCTTTCATTCGGCTATTGCATGATTTTCAAATCTATTTTACGTCATTTCCACATGGGAATTTCCTACCAGCCCTGCTTATGTTTAAGTTTCAGCTTTCTGTTGCCTGGCAACAATTACTGAAACTCTGGAAAGGACTGCATGCATATGGTGTGGAGAGTCGCCTAAAATTTTCTCATCCCGCTCGGATGACCTTACAGATCGATCAATGGAGGTGGTTTCCGTCTAATCTACTTTATATGCATAATTTAGTCTCCAGAGTTTTCTTTTATATAAATTGCTACATTGTCGCGAAAAAAGTATGACTCAAGTTCTCTGTACCTTCGATAGATTTATATATACCAGTTTTTCATTATGACGCTGTCAAAACAAAAAAAAACAAAAAACAAGCAAACCCTCTAAACTTTCTTATATCCTTCATGCACTTTAGGTAAAAGTAGTTCTTTTTTATTCGCCACTTGGCTTGAACATTTATGTGTGATTATCGCTTACGAGTCGCGCATATGATACTTACTGCTTGTTAAAACGTTGTCCTCAGTGACAAAACAACCGCAGGTGCCATTAGGCTTAACGTCATTTTTCTGGTGAGTTCAGGTCAGTTGGCTGGTACCGCACTTTGTACTGTAAACTTAGTAACAATCAAAGCATCGCTTTTTAGGTTAATAACTGTGTTTAAAGGTGCGAAAGGCTACAGGAGTAAGATGGTGTCTTAGCTCAAATAAATAAAAAAGCAATAAATGCTTTCGTGAAAACATTGTGCTCCAAATATCCCGCATTTATTTGTGGGCATTTTTTCAACACCCGATGATACTTGAACAAGAAATATCGATATACGAACAAATATTCTAATAAACACAAGTTTTATACGCCAGTGTGGAGTCGCTATCTATGAGAGCATTTTCTTCATAGTCCGGAGGGCGAAAATGTTTTCAGAACCTCATTAGCTTTGTGCTCGCCATTGTTTTGTCGAACAGAGGGACCAGTACTCATATCCTTTTGTCTTTTTTTCATTCCACCGCTTGTTTTGAGTGCTCAGCTTTCGTTCAAGTGAGTAACGTGCAATGCCGTGAGCGGCTTGAACGGAGACCCTCTGTTGGTCCTTTCTTGAAGACATTTGAAATCTGAAGTGTTATAAATTTCTGCTTCCACAAAAGTGCCTTCGAAATAAATCAGTGTTAGCCTAAAATTTCGCCATACGTTCAACGTTAGACGTTGAACATACCGCCAGCCTCTGGTTGAGTGACCATACAGTAATCTATAGATTTGTTTCCATTTTAAAATTCAACCTAACACGAAAACTCATCCCCGACTCTCTGTTTGCCTCATTTTTGCACGTGGCAGTTGGTGCGCTAACTAAATTGTCAAAAACCTGAAATACTCTTGAGTGGTGGCAACACAGCTTTTAACATCGGCTTCTTCATGCGTCACTATGAAACTTTACGATGAGAAACCGGCAGAATGGTCCGTAACCATAGACACGCATACCTCACAAGTAGATGATAATTGTCGCTACTCACCACCACTTCAGTAAAAACGAGTAAGGCAACAGTTAGGCCAACACTAGAGAACGGAAAAAATCATCAAGACGGCAAGATGATCTTTAAGCAGCGGAAATGCTTACACCAACGGTGACGTTCTCCTATGTACACTGAAGGAACGAAAACTTCGTTACAGCGCGAGTGTGTCTCGCTGGACATCCATGTTGTGTCTAGTTGTGTGAGAGTTCCGAACATTTGCTTTGATAAATATGGTCTGGGTTATAGTAAGAAATTTGTGCTCATGAATAGTGTATGGCGTAATGCTCGTCGATAGACATGGTCTGCTTTAGCATAGTGCGTTACTTGTTCCTATTTACGCGTGTAAACAACATCACCCAATTCACTGTTTCGTCCTGGTTACTTCACACTGCAATTAGCAGGTCAGCTTCCCTATTTGCGTTAGAAGTTCCTCATATACACTTCGCCGCAATTTCTCAAGTTTTCTTGTTTTCCTAAGTTTTGTACCAGCCAACGCATCTGCATTCAGTCAACGATGGTAAACTGGACGACGCGAAGGAATGCGAGGAATCAAAACTGATAATAGTGGAGACCTCTGATAACGCTACTTGGTAGATATTTAAAACTTGGTAACGTTCTCTCTTTCGTTTAACGGCTTCATTTTTTGGGGAATACCATGCGTATGCCCACATGGATCCTTTATGCGCACCCGTGGCTAGTATAAGTGCATATCTCAAAGTTTGTGTGTTTATTGCAATACTTATTCGCAGTCATTCGTGTCTGTTAACCGATTGTTTGTCCTCGACCACTCCGTGTCGATTTCGCTGGTACGACTTTGTGTATGTATTACATTCATGCAACATTAGGCAATAACAACTACAGGTATTGCTTGTCTATGTGGATTTATTCTCTTTCGCATTACAAAAGAGGTTCATAGTTGTAAAGGAAAGACCAAATGCAGCTGCACTGCATCCTTCAGAGGTGCCCTTCATTGGTGTGTACCTACATGCTTGCGTAGTTTAGCAGAAAATGTGGCTGCATTGAGCGCTGTACAACACACTCGTAGAATAAGTTTTAATGGTCACTCTGTGTACTACATGACAAACGACATCTCTTAATGCGATTTATTTACCGCTGGTCATTGTGTTTGATTATACTGTGTGGTTCTATAAACAACTGTGCAAGTAGACTTTGCGGAGACATGCTGTGGTACTTTGCTTCTCTGTAGGAATATAAATATGCTACCGAAAGAACTCTCCCCTGGCGTTTTAATCTCTTAGTTCACAAAGAATGAAGAAAGCAAGCGAAAAAGACGAAGTAGTAAAGAGAGTGTAAATGAGAATGGACAAACTAGAAAGCTGCAGGAAGTATCAATTCGTCAGCAGTGCGAGTAGTAAGTAGACTTTTATATCCTTGTCACCGCATGAAATAAAGTATGCCAGAAAGATGGCACATTATTCTCTGACGGTAGATTGCACTTGCTTTTCCGGGACATTGCTGTTTCTCAGTGGTGCGCAAACGTTAGCTTCCATAGCGATCTTTTTTATAAGATTATGGCTTGAACAAGTTGGTTCACATAGATAGTAAGATTCACGGCGCAAAAATGACAGGCAGAACAGAGCACTCTGCCCTGCCTCCTCCGTTTCCTGCCTGTCATTTTTGCGCAGTGTTTTATATATGAACTCGTTCAGCTGCTCCCTTATCACTGACGCCCCGCCATTGCTGCAGCTTTAATGATATTTTCTTTGAAATAATATGAGCCTAGAAGTGGCACTAAGGCAGCCATCAGTATTTCGCCGTACATTTTATAAAGCAATGTTGCCACATACTCGAATAATATTAACGAGAGGTAAGGAGAAAAAAATACAAGCACCTCAGAAAAAGAGATGAAGACCTGAAAACAAAGAAAACTTTTGACGAATTCTCTCATCACAAGTAAATCTGAGCCACATTCTCAATGCCTACTATGCTATCGATTAAAGCTTGTTTCGTCTCGCCTTGTGATGTTGATGAAAAGGGCTGTTCCAAAGCGTGCAAAAGACAGCTATTACACAGGCAAGCTTCAGGTGCTTTTTTTCACAGGAGAACCTGCTGGAACTCGTAAGAGTTCAGTGCTAAAAATGCCTAGAGCCACGTCCCCCGCAATAATCAACACACCTGTACATTTGTGTCGCTACAGTAATGGTGGGACATAAGGACGCAAAAGCGATAATCTATTGTAAGATAAGGTCACTGATTCGCCATTACATGTCTTGCTAACTTCATGAAACACACCGATTGTCAATAGTTGTTTTCAAACTACGCTACTACAATTCAAACAAAACCACAAGCAAAGATATTCTTGCCCTTGCGTAGTTGCTCGCAAATGAGGTGTATTTCAATTATTTAAATGGTTCACCACGAAATACCAGCAGTAGCGTGGGGGTCGCTATATGATGAAGCGTTTTGGCAAGGTAAACAGGGAACGCTTCATCAGATATATCAGGTGAACTTTCTGACTACATGTTTTATCTTTAATGACACGAGACACCAATGACGCAAGCCTTGCTATACCGTTGGAATCTTGTTATTTCACTTCCTTGAATGTCAAACTGTCTTCATTGCGCAGTGTAGACACCCTCAGTTGCAACTCGTTTTTAACGCGACAGCGTTGAAAAGCGCCTATCGCAGAAATTGCGGTGTCAGCGTCATTGAATGTGAGCGAAAGGTCATCATCATTTTATGCCTAACCAAAAAGAAACTGGACCATTGCAAATAAAATAAATAAATGATAAGAAACCCTGGAGGAGAACCCGGGTCGTTTGCTTGTCAAACGGGTGTTCTACCACACAGCCATGCATCCACATGTGAAAAAGTGAAAAGAACTTCCTCTGCTTGGCACTGCAGTGGAAGTAGCTTTCATGCTTCACAATTCACATGCGTTCGGTATACATGCTTCACACTGCAACATGAAATATTGCACTAACATTGCGTAGTACAAGAGTCCACTGCCAAAGGACATCAAAATATGTGATTATAATAATGGCTTCTCGGTGAAAAGCCGGTGCCCCACTACAAAAGGCACGCACGCTACGGCACATATTCCCTTAAGGCCTCGTATAGTGGGTGTGGGTGTATAGCGAATTTTGAAAAAGTTTTATGCACTAAATGTTCGCAATACGCACTAAAACAGCATGCGCTCTCCCGTTCAACGCCTAAAGGCAGAGTTTTAGGGTACCCTACTTTTTTAGGTCCTTCAACTTATGGACAAGAAAGAGAAAGATCTGATCTACATAAAATAAAAAGAATTTTCTCCATAGTCGTTGTTTCCTAGGTTGACATCAACGTAGAGCTGCAATCGATTTATTTCGTAAAGACATTGGAATATTCGACTGGTCACTCTATGTGCCTTGAAAAATAAAGGCCGTTTAAAATGGAAATGAATATAAAACATATTTCATATTCTAAAGAGGGGCTCTTTTTATGTAAAACCACTAAGTCGTTAAGATAGTTGTGTGTTCTGACGCCCGATGGAAATGTACACACGCAATATTCATACAATGTGTATGATAATACATGTTGTATTGTGAAGTCATGTTTAGCGGGACGCATGCGTTTTTTAAAGCACTGAAATTGATTTTCACCGCATTTCCGAACAGCGGAAGTTATTTTCACTGCATATCAAAGCAGGAGCATGGCTGTGTGTGTTGAATACCTGCTTTTCGCTCACAATCAGTGACCTCAACACCGACCACGGATCGCCGCGAATTCCTGCTTGAACCAACTACTTAACGCTGTCGCATTATTATTGCGTCATACAAGCGCACGGTGCTATCATATGTCAGAAGATGCGATTATCATAACGACTTCGTGGTTTAAAGCCAATCACCTATCCCAAAGGCACCTACTTTACTGCCCGTATTCCTTTGAGACCACGTCGTGGGTGCATAGCAAGTTCGATAATATCTCATATACGTTATTTCTCGCTTCTAAAGAATGCTGCTCATTACATCTATTGTAGCTATATGTGAAGGCTTCACAGACACAGGCCGCTTTTAACTTCATCGATTACACTCTTGCCATCTACAATTTCAACTTCTTGAGCAACATCATACAATAGAAAAGATTCGACCAGTGGATGAAGTACGCACTAGGGACAGGATACTGCTATCACTTTCAACTCTTAAAGACGAAGCTTAAGGGTCCCCTTAATTTTTATTTGGGTTGTACGCGCCATTAGTGCAAAGTAAAGTTTGCTTTGAATGCCTCTTGCTACAGAGGTCTGCAGATATAGGCTTCCCTTAAAACCCTAACTTTTACATAAAAACGACGAACGTGTATGATTTGCGGCAGTCTAGCTTTAGCATTGTGCTAATCAGGAGCTTACACGCAAGAAAGGCGAGAACGAACGAGTAAAAGAGAGTCAGAAAGGCGGAAAACTTGAAATAATTATAGTTTTGACCAAGGTACTAACAACGCACATTCTATATTAGCGTCGGCTCAATGCGTCAGATAGCGTCGCAAACGACAGAGAGGGGGAATTTACTAAATTGGGAGGGCGGTCGAGATAGTGTGGGGCCATAGTCCAGAAGAATCCGTGCTAGATTGATGGACAGGGTGAGCTCGCGTCTATCACTTCTGCTTGCCCCAACCGTTCAGACGCCCGTCCGTGAAAACAGCCTAGAAACGCGCATATATGCAAAAGCGCAAGCGGCGCGGCTGGCGCTCCGCGTTAAGGACGGAAAGATGAAAGAGAGGGAACATGGCGAACATTCTCGCATGAAACTCGCAGAAGGGGGCTGGTAGTGAAGGCCTCGTGCTTTCCTTTTGTCAATCTACCGTCCCTGACGGAACGACCTAAATATCCACGAATGCGGAAACGCTAATCAACTTCACGTTGCTATCTTCCCTCGCAGAGTAGCCATTAATTAGAAAAGGCTGCCTGAGTTTAGTGGAGCTTGGTAGACTGCTTGCACATTACTCTGCTGGAAGCCTACAAAAACGAAGAAGTACGGCAGCACCACGTGATGTAAGTGCCACTTTCAGAGCAAAATAAAAAAAAACACTATTATCGAAGCAGCAGGTGTGGAGCTTTTTAACATTGCTGTGCTAGCTCAAAACACAATAATTGCGGTATCGGGAAACCAAACACTTTAAGCAAATACATTTTAGGCGATGTTCGTAGCTTCGTGACATGCCTATTATAGCTGATTGAAAAAAAAATCTATGAAACAACAATATTTAGAACTCAGTGCAAAAGTACTCTACACAGCAAGAAACTCAAGGAGACTGAAGTCATTTTTTAGTACGTATTTGTATGCTTTTGTATGGTCCCTTCAGTTGCCAATCTGCAGTTATGCCTATGCCTTCTTATGTTCTTTTCTCGTTTTCACGCAGTTTATTTAGTTGCAACAGTTAAGCGCCACAAAAACTGTCGAAGATTGCTGGCTTAGCATTGCCGCCACAGTTTTCACTTATACAAGGTCGCACGGATCTTAAAAGAAGCAATAAACAGAGGTACCTTACAGTAGATTTCGTGAGCAAAAGTATAGTTAGAAAATGCTGTTGGCATGCACGTACAAGTTACACGAAGTATTGACGGGCTGTTATGGTTATTCTTTAGTAATATTTGCGGTGTTGAGCCCCTAAGTTTTAGGAGGTGCACCTTATGTTAACGTACAATAATTCTTGTAAAGGCATAGTCAGACCTAAATGAATTTTTAAAATTAAAAAAGTAGGTGTGATTCCAAATGGAACTGAAAATTAAATTAGATGTTTTCAGTAACAAAACACACAGATTTTTCACTCACGGCCGACGACGCCGACACCGAGCCCGATAGTAAGACCGCAATTTTCGCGGAACCCAGGCTCTACCGCTATGGCAGCCCCGTCCATTTTCAGGCATCGTATTCCCCCAACCAATGCTCACAGGTCCCCCGAAATATGTGCTCAGCAAACACATAAGAACCATCGAAATAAATATATTTCCTCTTAAAGATAGATACTTCATGAGGCGCCTTTTTCGTCAATTGAAAAGGATATTAGTTGAAGCAAAAAATAGGTGAAATTACCGAACGCTTTATGTTACTTCACTGCAAAGTACTCTTGTCCAACAGACAGAGCACGCTCTACAGTAGGAACACAAGAAACAAAAAAGAACATTATGCGTTACAGACGCAACTGTTACCTATGCCTAGACGCGTAGTAAGAAATTTCTTTCGGAGAGGAAGGGGGGCATCTCCTTGATTTCAGGAGGCGTAGATTATTGCAATTGTCACATTTTGCTCTCTATGCCGAAAGAGAAAACGTTTT
>NW_023612603.1:0-14319 GCF_013339725.1 Rhipicephalus microplus | reverse complement strand
CATTTTTTCTTTGCGCTGATAGCTTTGGAGGAATGTTCTGACGGTCGTGAGAGTGCAGCACGACTGCCTCCGCGGCGCAATTGGCTAACGAGTTCGGCTCTTAACCGAAAGGTTGGGGGTCGGAGCCCTCCCGGGGGCGGTGTGTCGCATTTTTTCTTTGCGCTGATAGCTTTGGAGGAATGTTCTGACTGCCGTGAGAGTGCAGCACGACTGCCTCCGCGGCGCAATCGGCTAACGAGTTCGGCTCTTAACCGAAAGGTTGGGGGTCGGAGCCCTCCCGGGGGCGGTGTGTCGCATTTTTTCTTTGCGCTGATAGCTTTGGAGGAATGTTCTGACGTTCGTGAGAGTGCAGCACGACTGCCTTCGTTGCGCAATCGGCTTGCGCGATCGGCTGTTAACCGGAAGGTTGGAGGTTCGAGCCCTCCCGGGGGCGTTGTCTAGCTTCTTTTTTCTTTGCACTGTTAGCTTTGATGGAATGTTCTGACGGTGGTGAGAGTACAGCACGACTGCCTTCGTGGCGCAATTGGCTAACGAGTTCGGCTGTTAACCGAAAGGTTGGAGGTTCGAGCCCTCCCGGGGGCGTTGTCTAGCTTCTTTTTTCTTTGCACTGTTAGCTTTGGAGAAATGTTCTGACGGTGGTGAGAGAGCAGCACGACTGCCTCCGTGGCGCAATTGGCTAGCGTGTTCGGCTGTTAACCGAAAGGTTGGAGGTTCGAGCCCTCCCGGGGGCGAGGTGTCGCTTTTTTTTCTTTGCGCTGACAGCTTTGGAGAAATGTTCTGACGGTGGTGAGAGAGCAGCACGACTGCCTCCGTGGCGCAATTGGCTAGCGCGTTCGGCTGTTAACCGAAAGGTTGGAGGTTCGAGCCCTCCCGGGGGCGTTGTCTCGCTTCTTTTTTCTTTGCGCTGATAGCTTTGATGGAATGTTCTGACGGTCGTGAGAGAGCAGGACGATTGCCTCCGTGGCGCAATCGGCTAGCGCATTCGGCTGTTAACCGAAAGGTTGGAGGTTCGAGCCCTCCCGGGGGCGAGGTGTCGCTTTTTTTTCTTTGCGCTGACAGCTTTGGAGAAATGTTCTGACGGTGGTGAGAGAGCAGCACGACTGCCTCCGTGGCGCAATTGGCTAGCGTGTTCGGCTGTTAACCGAAAGTTGGAGGTTCAAGTCCTCCCGGGGGCGGTGTGTCGCTTTTTTTTCTTTGCACTGATGGCTTTGGAGGAATGTTCTGACGGTCGTTAGAGTGCAGCACGACTGCCTCCGCAGCGCAATCGGCTAACGAGTTCGGCTCTTAACCGAAAGGTTGGAGGTTCGACCCTCCCGGGGGCGGTGTGTCGCATTTTTTCTTTGCGCTGATAGCTTTGGAGGAATGTTCTGACTGCCGTGAGAGTGCAGCACGACTGCCTCCGCGGCGCAATCGGCTAACGAGTTCGGCTCTTAACCGAAAGGTTGGGGGTCGGAGCCCTCCCGGGGGCGGTGTGTCGCATTTTTTCTTTGCGCTGATAGCTTTGGAGGAATGTTCTGACGTTCGTGAGAGTGCAGCACGACTGCCTTCGTTGCGCAATCGGCTTGCGCGATCGGCTGTTAACCGAAAGGTCGGAGGTTCGAGCTCTCCCGGGGACGTTGTCTATGCGTTCCTTTTTCTTTGCACTCGTAGCTTGATGAAATGTTCTGACGGCTGGTGAGAGTACAGCACGACTGCCTTCCGTGGCGCAATTGGCTAAGCGAGTTCAGGCTGTTAACCGAAAGGTTGGAGGGTCGAGCCATCCCGGGGGGCGTTTGTCTAGCTTCTTTTTTCTTGGCGACGGATAGCTTGGGATGGAATGTTCTGACGGTATCGTGAGGAGTAGCAGCACAGACTGCCATCCGCGGCGCAATCGCTACGAGTTTCGGCTTTAACCGAAAGGTTGGAGGTTCGAGCCCTCCCGGGGGCGTGTGTCCCCATTTTTTCTTTGCGCTGATAGCTTTGAGGAATGTTCTGACGTTCGTGAGAGTGCAGCACGACTGCCTTCGTTGCGCAATTGGCTTGCGCGATCGGCTGTTAACCGAAAGGTTGTGAGGTTCGATGCCCTCCCGGGGCGTTTTTGTCTAGCTTCTTTTTCTTTGGCACTGTTAGCTTTGATGGAATGTTCTGAAGTGGTTGAGGAGTACCGCACTGACTTGACCTCCGCCGGCGCAATTGGCTAACGAGGTTCGGCTGCTTAACCGAAGTGTTGGAGGTTCGACGCCCTTCCCGGGGACGTTGTCTTTAGCTTCTTTTTTCTTTGCGTGATGCTTTGGAGAAATGTCTGACGGTGGTGAAGTACAGAACGACTGCCTCACTGCGCAATCTGCTAAGCTCGTTCGGCCTTTAACCGAAAGGTTGGAAAGTTCGAGCCCTCCCGGGGGCGTTGTTTTGCTTTTTTTCTTTGAGCTGAGAGCTTGATGGAATGTTCTGACGGTCTTGAGAGTACAGAACCACGCCTCTACGGCGCAATCTGCTAGCGCGTCGGCTGTTAACCGATAAGGTTGGAGCGTCGAGCCCTCCCGGGGGACAGTGTGTCGCATTTTTTTCTTTGCACTGATAGCTTTGGAGGAATGTTCTGACGGTCGTGAGAGTGCAGCACGACTGCCTCCGTGGCGCAATCGGCTAGCGCATTCGGCTGTCAACCGAAAGGTTGGAGGTTCGAGCCCTCCCGGGGGCGGTGTGTCGCATTTTTTTCTTTGCGCTGATAGCTTTGGAGGAATGTTTTGACGGTCGTGAGAGTGCAGCACGACTGCCTTCGTTGCGCAATCGGCTTGCGCGATCGGCTGTTAACCGGAAGGTTGGAGGTTCGAGCCCTCCCGGGGGCGTTGTCTAGCTTCTTTTTTCTTTGCACTGTTAGCTTTGATTTTTTCTTTGCGCTGATAGCTTTGGAGGAATGTTCTGACTGCCGTGAGAGTGCAGCACGACTGCCTCCGCGGCGCAATCGGCTAACGAGTTCGGCTCTTAACCGAAAGGTTGGAGGTTCGAGCCCTCCCGGGGGCGGTGTGTCGCATTTTTTGCGCTGATAGCTTTGGAGGAATGTTCTGACGGTCGTGAGAGTGCAGCACGACTGCTCCGTGGCGCAATTGGCTAGCGCGTTCCGCTCTTAACCGAAAGTTTGGAGGTTTCGCGGCCTCCCGGGGGCGTGTGGTCGCATCTTTTATCTTTGCGCTCATAGCTTTGGAAGAATCTTTTGACGGTCGTGAGAAGTGACAGCACGGCCTGCCTTCCCGCAGTCGCAATCGGCTAACGAGTTCGGCTCTTCTAAGCCGAAAGGTTGGAGGTGTCGAAGTCACTCCCGGGGGCGGTGTGTGTGGCTTTTTTTTCTTTGCACTGATGGCTTTGGCGGAATGTTCTGACGATCGTTAGAATTAGAGTGCAGCACGACTGCCTCCGCGGCGCAATCGGCTAACGAATTCGGCTCTTAACCGAAAGGTTGGAGGTTCGAACCCTTCACGGGGGCGGTGTTTCGCGCTTTGTTCTTTGCGCTGCTAGCTTTGGAGGAATGTTCTGACGGTCAGTGAGAGTGCAGCCACGACTGCCTCCGCGGGCGCAATCGGCTAACGAGTTCGGCTCTTAACCGAAAGGTTGGAGGTTCGAGCCCTCCCGGGGGCGGTGTGTCGCATTTTTTCTTTGCACTGTTAGCTTTGGAGAAATGTTCTGACGGTGGTGAGAGAGCAGCACGACTGCCTCCGTGGCGCAATTGGCTAGCGTGTTCGGCTGTTAACCGAAAGGTTGGAGGTTCGAGCCCTCCCGGGGGCGAGGTGTCGCTTTTTTTTCTTTGCGCTGACAGCTTTGGAGAAATGTTCTGACGGTGGTGAGAGAGCAGCACGACTGCCTCCGCGGCGCAATCGGCTAACGAGTTCGGCTCTTAACCGAAAGGTTGGAGGTTCGAGCCCTCCCGGGGGCGGTGTGTCGCATTTTTTCTTTGCGCTGATAGCTTTGGAGGAATGTTCTGACGGTGGTGAGAGTACAGCACGACTGCCTCCGTGGCGCAATCGGCTAACGAGTTCGGCTCTTAACCGAAAGGTTGGAAGTTCGAGCCCTCCCGGGGGCGGTGTGTCGCTTTTTTTTCTTTGCGCTGATAGCTTTGGAGAAATGTTCTGATGGTGATGAGAGTACAGCTCGACTGCCTCCGTTGCGCATTTGGCTTACGCGATCGGCTGTTGACCGAAAGGTTGGAGGTTCGAGCCCTCCCGGGGGCGGTGTGTCGCATTTTTTCTTTGCGCTGATAGCTTTGGAGGAATGTTCTGACGGTCGTGAGAGTGCAGCACGACTGCCTCCGTGGCGCAATCGGCTAACGAGTTCGGCTGTTAACCGAAAGGTTGGAGGTTCGAGCCCTCCCGGGGGCGGTGTGTCGCATTTTTTCTTTGCGCTGATAGCTTTGGAGGAATGTTCTGACGGTGATGAGAGTACAGCTCGACTGCCTCCGTTGCGCAATCGGCTTGCGCGATCGGCTGTTAACCGAAAGGTTGGAGGTTCGAGCCCTCCCGGGGGCGTTGTCTAGCTTCTTTTTTCTCTGCGCTTATAGCTTTGATGGAATGTTCTGATGGTGGTGAGAGAGCAGCATGATTGCCTCCGTGGCGCAATCGGCTAGCGCATTCGGCTGTCAACCGAAAGGTTGGAGGTTAGAGCCCTCCCGGTGGCGGTGTGTCGCTACTTTGCGCTCATAGCTTTGGAGGAATGTTTTGACGGTCGTGAGAGTGCAGCACGACTGCCTCCGCGGCGCAATCGGCTAACGAGTTCGGCTGTTAACCGAAAGGTTGGAGGTTCGAGCCCTCCCGGGGGCGGTGTGTCGCATTTTTTTCTTTGCGCTGATAGCTTTGGAGGAATGTTCTGACGGTCGTGAGAGTGCAGCACGACTGCCTCCGCGGCGCAATCGGCTAACGAGTTCGGCTCTTAACCGAAAGGTTGGAGGTTCGAGCCCTCCCGGGGGCGGTGTGTCGCTTTTTTTTCTTTGCGCTCATAGCTTTGGAGGAATGTTTTGACGGTCGTGAGAGTGCAGCACGACTGCCTCCGCGGCGCAATCGGCTAACGAGTTCGGCTCTTAACCGAAAGGTTGGAGGTTCGAGCCCTCCCGGGGGCGGTGTGTCGCATTTTTTTCTTTGCGCTGATAGCTTTGGAGGAATGTTCTGACGGTCGTGAGAGTGCAGCACGACTGCCTCCGTGGCGCAATCGGCTAACGAGTTCGGCTCTTAACCGAAAGGTTGGAGGTTCGAGCCCTCCCGGGGGCGGTGTGTCGCATTTTTTTCTTTGCGCTGATAGCTTTGGAGAAATGTTCTGATGGTGATGAGAGTACAGCACGACTGCCTCCGTGGCGCAATCGGCTAACGAGTTCGGCTCTTAACCGAAAGGTTGGAGGTTCGAGCCCTCCCGGGGGCGTTGTCTCGCTTCTTTTTTCTTTGCGCTGATAGCTTTGGAGGAATGTTCTGACGGTCGTGAGAGTGCAGCACGACTGCCTCCGCGGCGCAATCGGCTAACGAGTTCGGCTCTTAACCGAAAGGTTGGAGGTTCGAGCCCTCCCGGGGGCGGTGTGTCGCTTTTTTTTCTTTGCGCTCATAGCTTTGGAGGAATCTTTTGACGGTCGTGAGAGTACAGCACGCCTGCCTCCGCGGCGCAATCGGCTAACGAGTTCGGCTCTTAACCGAAAGGTTGGAGGTTCGAGCCCTCCCGGGGGCGGTGTGTCGCTTTTTTTTCTTTGCGCTGATAGCTTTGGAGGAATGTTCTGACGGTCGTGAGAGTGCAGCACGACTGCCTCCGCAGCGCAATCGGCTAACGAGTTCGGCTCTTAACCGAAAGGTTGGAGGTTCGAGCCCTCCCGGGGGCGGTGTGTCGCATTTTTTCTTTTTTCTTTGCACTGTTAGCTTTGATGGAATGTTCTGATGGTGATGAGAGTACAGCTCGACTGCCTCCGTTGCGCATTTGGCTTACGCGATCGGCTGTTGACCGAAAGGTTGGAGGTTCGAGCCCTCCAGGGGGCGGTGTGTCGCATTTTTTCTTTGCGCTGATAGCTTTGGAGGAATGTTCTGACGGTCGTGAGAGTGCAGCACGACTGCCTCCGCGGCGCAATCGGCTAACGAGTTCGGCTCTTAACCGAAAGGTTGGAGGTTTGAGCCCTCCAGGGGGCGGTGTGTCGCATTTTTTCTTTGCGCTGATAGCTTTGGAGAAATGTTCTGATGGTGATGAGAGTACAGCTCGACTGCCTCCGTTGCGCATTTGGCTTACGCGATCGGCTGTTAACCGAAAGGTTGGAGGTTCGAGCCCTCCCGGGGGCGAGGTGTCGCTTTTTTTTCTTTGCGCTGATAGCTTTGGAGAAATGTTCTGACGGTGGCAAGAGAGCAGCACGACTGCCTCCGTGGCGCAATTGGCTAGCGCGTTCGGCTGTTAACCGAAAGGTTGGAGGTTCGAGCCCTCCCGGGGGCGTTGTCTAGCTTCTTTTTTCTTTGCACTGTTAGCTTTGATGGAATGTTCTGACGGTGGTGAGAGAGCAGCACGACTGCCTCCGTGGCGCAATTGGCTAGCGCGTTCGGCTGTTAACCGAAAGGTTGGAGGTTTGAGCCCTCCAGGGGGCGGTGTGTCGCATTTTTTCTTTGCGCTGATAGCTTTGGAGGAATGTTCTGACGGTCGTGAGAGTGCAGCACGACTGCCTCCGCGGCGCAATCGGCTAACGAGTTCGGCTCTTAACCGAAAGGTTGGAGGTTTGAGCCCTCCAGGGGGCGGTGTGTCGCATTTTTTCTTTGCGCTGATAGCTTTGGAGAAATGTTCTGATGGTGATGAGAGTACAGCTCGACTGCCTCCGTTGCGCATTTGGCTTACGCGTTCGGCTGTTAACCGAAAGGTTGGAGGTTCGAGCCCTCCCGGGGGCGTTGTCTCGCTTCTTTTTTCTTTGCGCTGATAGCTTTGATGGAATGTTCTGACGGTCGTGAGAGTGCAGCACGACTGCCTCCGCGGCGCAATCGGCTAACGAGTTCGGCTCTTAACCGAAAGGTTGGAGGTTCGAGCCCTCCAGGGGGCGGTGTGTCGCTTTTTTTTCTTTGCGCTGATAGCTTTGGAGAAATGTTCTGACGGTGGTGAGAGTACAGCACGACTGCCTCCGCGGCGCAATCGGCTAACGAGTTCGGCTGTTAACCGAAAGGTTGGAGGTTCGAGCCCTCCCGGGGGCGTTGTGTCGCTTTTTTTTCTTTGCGCTGATAGCTTTGGATTTTTTTCTTTGCGCTGATAGCTTTGGAGGAATGTTCTGACGGTGGTGAGAGTACAGAACGACTGCCTCTACGGCGCAATCTGCTAGCGCGTTCGGCTGTTAACCGAAAGGTTGGAGGTTCGAGCCCTCCCGGGGACGTTGTCTTGCTTCTTTTTTCTTTGCGCTGATAGCTTTGGAGAAATGTTCTGACGGTGGTGAGAGTACAGCACGACTGCCTCCGCGGCGCAATCGGCTAACGAGTTCGGCTCTTGACCGAAATGTTGGAGGTTCGAGCCCTCCCAGTGGCGGTGTGTCGCATTTTTTTCTTTGCGCTGATAGCTTTGGAGGAATGTTCTGACGGTCGTGAGAGTGCAGCACGACTGCCTCCGTGGCGCAATCGGCTAACGAGTTCGGCTCTTAACCGAAAGGTTGGAGGTTTGAGCCCTCCAGGGGGCGGTGTGTCGCATTTTTTTCTTTGCGCTGATAGCTTTGGAGAAATGTTCTGATGGTGATGAGAGTACAGCTCGACTGCCTCCGTTGCGCATTTGGCTTACGCGTTCGGCTGTTAACCGAAAGGTTGGAGGTTCGAGCCCTCCCGGGGGCGTTGTCTCGCTTCTTTTTTCTTTGCGCTGATAGCTTTGATGGAATGTTCTGACGGTCGTGAGAGAGCAGGACGATTGCCTCCGTGGCGCAATCGGCTAGCGCGTTCGGCTGTTAACCGAAAGGTTGGAGGTTCGAGCCCTCCCGGGGGCGGTGTGTCGCTTTTTTTTCTTTGCGCTCATAGCTTTGGAGGAATGTTTTGACGGTCGTGAGAGTGCAGCACAACTTCCTCCGCGGCGCAATCGGCTAACGAGTTCGGCTCTTAACCGAAAGGTTGGAGGTTCGAGCCCTCCCAGTGGCGGTGTGTCGCATTTTTTTCTTTGCGCTGATAGCTTTGGAGGAATGTTCTGACGGTGGTGAGAGAGCAGCACGATTGCCTCCGTGGCGCAATCGGCTAGCGCGTTCGGCTGTTTACCGAAAGGTTGGAGGTTCGAGCCCTCCCGGGGGCGTTGTGTCGCTTTTTTTTCTTTGCGCTGATAGCTTTGGAGAAATGTTCTGATGGTGATGAGAGTACAGCTCGACTGCCTCCGTTGCGCATTTGGCTTACGCGATCGGCTGTTAACTGAAAGGTTGGAGGTTCGAGCCCTCCCGGGGACGTTGTCTTGCTTCTTTTTTCTTTGCGCTGATAGCTTTGGAGAAATGTTCTGACGGTGGTGAGAGTACAGAAAGACTGCCTCTACGGCGCAATCTGCTAGCGCGTTCAGCTGTTAACCGAAAGGTTGGAGGTTTGAGCCCTCCTGGGGGCGTTGTTTTGCTTTTTTTTCTTTGCGCTCATAGCTTTGGAGGAATGTTTTGACGGTCGTGAGAGTGCAGCACGACTGCCTCCGTGGCGCAATCGGCTAACGAGTTCGGCTCTTAACCGAAAGGTTGGAGGTTCGAGCCCTCCCGGGGGCGGTGTGTCGCTTTTTTTTCTTTGCGCTCATAGCTTTGGAGGAATGTTCTGACGGTGGTGAGAGTAGGAATGTTCTGATGGTGATGAGAGTACAGCTCGACTGCCTCCGTTGCGCATTTGGCTTACGCGATCGGCTGTTGACCGAAAGGTTGGAGGTTCGAGCCCTCCCGGGGACGTTGTCTTGCTTCTTTTTTCTTTGCGCTGATAGCTTTGGAGAAATGTTCTGACGGTGGTGAGAGTACAGCACGACTGCCTCCGTGGCGCAATCGGCTAGCGCGTTCGGCTGTTAACCGAAAGGTTGGAGGTTCGAGCCCTCCCGGGGGCGTTGTCTCGCTTCTTTTTTCTTTGCGCTGATAGCTTTGGAGAAATGTTCTGACGGTGGTGAGAGAGCAGCACGACTGCCTCCGTGGCGCAATTGGCTAGCGCGTTCGGCTGTTAACCGAAAGGTTGGAGGTTCGAGCCCTCCCGGGGGCGTTGTCTCGCTTCTTTTTTCTTTGCGCTGATAGCTTTGATGGAATGTTCTGATGGTGGTGAGAGAGCAGCACGATTGCCTCCGTGGCGCAATTGGCTAGCGCGTTCGGCTGTTAACCGAAAGGTTGGAGGTTCGAGCCCTCCCGGGGGCGGTGTGTCGCTTTTTTTTCTTTGCGCTGATAGCATTGAAAAAAAGTTCTGACGGCGGTGAGAGAGCAGCACGACTGCCTCCGCGGCGCAATTGGCTAGCGAGTTCGGCTGTTAACCGAAAGGTTGGAGGTTCGAGCCCTCCCGGGGACGTTGTCTTGCTTCTTTTTTCTTTGCGCTGATAGCTTTGATGGAATGTTCTGACGGTGGTGAGAGAGCAGCACGATTGCCTCCGTGGCGCAATTGGCTAGTGTTCTGACGGTGGTGAGAGAGCAGCACGATTGCCTCCGTGGCGCAATCGGCTAGCGCGTTCGGCTGTTTACCGAAAGGTTGGAGGTTCGAGCCCTCCCGGGGGCGGTGTGTCGCTTTTTTTTCTTTGCGCTGATAGCTTTGGAGAAATGTTCTGATGGTGATGAGAGTACAGCTCGACTGCCTCCGTTGCGCATTTGGCTTACGCGTTCGGCTGTTGACCGAAAGGTTGGAGGTTCGAGCCCTCCCGGGGACGTTGTCTTGCTTCTTTTTTCTTTGCACTGTTAGCTTTGATGGAATGTTCTGACGGTCGTGAGAGTGCAGCACGACTGCCTCCGCGGCGCAATTGGCTAACGAGTTCGGCTGTTAACCGAAAGGTTGGAGGTTCGAGCCCTCCCGGGGGCGTTGTCTAGCTTCTTTTTTCTTTGCGCTGATAGCTTTGGAGAAATGTTCTGACGGTGGTGAGAGTACAGCACGACTGCCTCCGTGGCGCAATCGGCTAGCGCGTTCGGCTGTTAACCGAAAGGTTGGAGGTTCGAGCCCTCCCGGGGGCGTTGTGTCGCTTTTTTTTCTTTGCGCTCATAGCTTTGGAGCGTTCGGCTGTTAACCGAAAGGTTGGAGGTTCGAGCCCTCCCGGGGGCGTTGTCGCGCTTCTTTTTTCTTTGCGCTGATAGCTTTGATGGAATGTTCTGACGGTCGTGAGAGTGCAGCACGACTGCCTCCGCGGCGCAATTGGCTAACGAGTTCGGCTCTTAACCGAAAGGTTGGAGGTTCGAGCCCTCCCGGGGGCGGTGTGTCGCTTTTTTTTCTTTGCGCTCATAGCTTTGGAGGAATGTTCTGACGGTCGTGAGAGTGCAGCACGACTGCCTCCGCGGCGCAATCGGCTAACGAGTTCGGCTCTTAACCGAAAGGTTGGAGGTTCGAGCCCTCCCGGGGGCGGTGTGTCGCATTTTTTTCTTTGCGCTGATAGCTTTGATGGAATGTTCTGATGGTGATGAGAGTACAGCTCGACTGCCTCCGTTGCGCATTTGGCTTACGCGATCGGCTGTTAACTGAAAGGTTGGAGGTTCGAGCCCTCCCGGGGACGTTGTCTTGCTTCTTTTTTCTTTGCGCTTATAGCTTTGATGGAATGTTCTGATGGTGGTGAGAGAGCAGCATGATTGCCTCCGTGGCGCAATCGGCTAGCGCATTCGGCTGTCAACCGAAAGGTTGGAGGTTAGAGCCCTCCCGGTGGCGGTGTGTCGCTTTTTTTTCTTTGCGCTGATAGCATTGAAAAAAAGTTCTGACGGCGGTGAGAGAGCAGCACGACTGCCTCCGTGGCGCAATCGGCTAGCGCATTCGGCTGTTAACCGAAAGGTTGGAGGTTCGAGCCCTCCCGGGGGCGTTGTGTCGCTTTTTTTTCTTTGCGCTGATAGCTTTGGAGAAATGTTCTGATGGTGGTGAGAGAGCAGCACGACTGCCTCCGTGGCGCAATTAGCTAGCGCGTTCGGCTGTTAACCGAAAGGTTGGAGGTTCGAGCCCTCCCGGGGGCGTTGTCTAGCTTCTTTTTTCTTTGCGCTGATAGCTTTGATGGAATGTTCTGACGGTGGTGAGAGTACAGCACGACTGCCTCCGCGGCGCAATCGGCTAACGAGTTCGGCTCTTAACCGAAAGGTTGGAGGTTCGAGCCCTCCCGGGGGCGGTGTGTCGCTTTTTTTTCTTTGCGCTGATAGCTTTGGAGAAATGTTCTGATGGTGATGAGAGTACAGCTCGACTGCCTCCGTTGCGCATTTGGCTTACGCGATCGGCTGTTAACCGAAAGGTTGGAGGTTCGAGCCCTCCCAGTGGCGGTGTGTCGCTTTTTTTTCTTTGCGCTGATAGCTTTGGAGAAATGTTCTGACGGTGGTGAGAGTACAGCACGACTGCCTCCGTGGCGCAATTGGCTAGCGCGTTCGGCTGTTAACCGAAAGGTTGGAGGTTCGAGCCCTCCCGGGGACGTTGTCTTGCTTCTTTTTTCTTTGCGCTGATAGCTTTGATTGTTCTGACGGTCGTGAGAGAGCAGGACGATTGCCTCCGTGGCGCAATCGGATAGCGCGTTCGGCTGTTAACCGAAAGGTTGGAGGTTCGAGCCCTCCCGGGGGCGTTGTGTCGCTTTTTTTTCTTTGCGCTGACAGCTTTGGAGAAATGTTCTGACGGTGGTGAGAGAGCAGCACGACTGCCTCCGTGGCGCAATTGGCTAGCGCGTTCGGCTGTTAACCGAAAGGTTGGAGGTTCGAGCCCTCCCGGGGGCGTTGTGTCGCTTTTTTTTCTTTGCGCTGATAGCTTTGGAGAAATGTTCTGACGGTGGTGAGAGAGCAGCACGATTGCCTCCGTGGCGCAATCGGCTAGCGCGTTCGGCTGTTAACCGAAAGGTTGGAGGTTCGAGCCCTCCCGGGGGCGTTGTGTCGCTTTTTTTTCTTTGCGCTGATAGCTTTGGAGAAATGTTCTGACGGTGGCAAGAGAGCAGCACGACTGCCTCCGTGGCGCAATCGGCTAACGAGTTCGGCTCTTAACCGAAAGGTTGGAGGTTCGAGCCCTCCCGGGGGCGGTGTGTCGCATTTTTTCTTTGCGCTGATAGCTTTGGACAGCACGACTGCCTCCGTGGCGCAATCGGCTAGCGCGTTCGGCTGTTAACCGAAAGGTTGGAGGTTCGAGCCCTCCCGGGGGCGTTGTCTAGCTTCTTTTTTCTTTGCACTGTTAGCTTTGATGGAATGTTCTGACGGTCGTGAGAGTGCAGCACGACTGCCTCCGTGGCGCAATTGGCTAGCGCGTTCGGCTGTTAACCGAAAGGTTGGAGGTTCGAGCCCTCCCGGGGGCGTTGTCTCGCTTCTTTTTTCTTTGCGCTGATAGCTTTGGAGAAATGTTCTGACGGTGGTGAGAGTACAGCACGACTGCCTCCGTGGCGCAATCGGCTAGCGCGTTCGGCTGTTAACCGAAAGGTTGGAGGTTCGAGCCCTCCCGGGGGCGGTGTGTCGCATTTTTTTCTTTGCGCTGATAGCTTTGGAGGAATGTTCTGACGGTCGTGAGAGTGCAGCACGACTGCCTCCGTGGCGCAATCGGCTAACGAGTTCGGCTCTTAACCGAAAGGTTGGAGGTTCGAGCCCTCCCGGGGGCGGTGTGTCGCATTTTTTTCTTTGCGCTGATAGCTTTGGAGGAATGTTCTGACGGTGGTGAGAGTATTTTTTCTTTGCGCTGATAGCTTTGGAGGAATGTTCTGACGGTCGTGAGAGTGCAGCACGACTGCCTCCGTGGCGCAATCGGCTAACGAGTTCGGCTCTTAACCGAAAGGTTGGAGGTTCGAGCCCTCCCGGGGGCGGTGTGTCGCTTTTTTTTCTTTGCGCTGATAGCTTTGATGGAATGTTCTGACGGTGGTGAGAGTACAGCACGACTGCCTCCGTGGCGCAATCGGCTAGCGCGTTCGGCTGTTAACCGAAAGGTTGGAGGTTCGAGCCCTCCCGGGGGCGTTGTCTAGCTTCTTTTTTCTTTGCGCTGATAGCTTTGATGGAATGTTCTGATGGTGGTGAGAGAGCAGCATGATTGCCTCCGTGGCGCAATCGGCTAGCGCATTCGGCTGTTAACCGAAAGGTTGGAGGTTCGAGCCCTCCCGGGGGCGGTGTGTCGCTTTTTTTTCTTTGCGCTGATAGCTTTGGAGAAATGTTCTGACGGTGGTGAGAGAGCAGCACGACTGCCTCCGTGGCGCAATTGGCTAGCGCGTTCGGCTGTTAACCGAAAGGTTGGAGGTTCGAGCCCTCCCGAAATGTTCTGATGGTGATGAGAGTACAGCTCGACTGCCTCCGTTGCGCATTTGGCTTACGCGATCGGCTGTTAACTGAAAGGTTGGAGGTTCGAGCCCTCCCGGGGACGTTGTCTTGCTTCTTTTTTCTTTGCGCTGATAGCTTTGATGGAATGTTCTGATGGTGGTGAGAGAGCAGCACGATTGCCTCCGTGGCGCAATCGGCTAGCGCATTCGGCTGTCAACCGAAAGGTTGGAGGTTAGAGCCCTCCCGGTGGCGGTGTGTCGCTATTTTTTTTCTTTCCGCTGATAGCATTGAAAAAAAGTTCTGACGGTGGTAAGAGAGCAGCACGATTGCCTCCGTGGCGCAGTCGGCTAGCTCGTTGGGCTGTTAACCGAAGGTTGGAGGTTCGAGCCCTCCCGGGGGCGAGGTGTCGCTTTTTTTTCTTTGCGCTGATAGCTTTGGAGAAATGTTCTGACGGTGGTGAGAGTGCAGCACGACTGCCTCCGTGGCGCAATTGGCTAGCGCGTTCGGCTGTTAACCGAAAGGTTGGAGGTTCGAGCCCTCCGGGGGCGTTGTCTAGCTTCTTTTTTCTTTGCACTGTTAGCTTTGATGGAATGTTCTGACGGTGGTGAGAGTGCAGCACGACTGCCTCCGCGGCGCAATTGGCTAACGAGTTCGGCTGTTAACCGAAAGGTTGGAGGTTCGAGCCCTCCCGGGGACGTTGTCTTGCTTCTTTTTTCTTTGCGCTGATAGCTTTGATGGAATGTTCTGACGCTGGTGAGAGTACAGCACGACTGCCTCCGTGGCGCAATTGGCTAGCGCGTTCGGCTGTTAACCGAAAGGTTGGAGGTTCGAGCCCTCCCGGGGGCGTTGTCTCGCTTCTTTTTTCTTTGCGCTGATAGCTTTGATGGAATATACTGACGGTCGTGAGAGAGCTGGACGATTGCCTCCGTGGCGCAATCGGATAGCGCGTTCGGCTGTTAACCGAAAGGTTGGAGGTTCGAGCCCTCCGGGGGCGTTGTCTCGCT
>NW_023612602.1:0-42331 GCF_013339725.1 Rhipicephalus microplus | reverse complement strand
AGAAAGCGACAGAATACCAATCAAGAAGGGTGTCATACAAGGGGATACAATCTCCTCAATGCTATTTACCGCGTGCTTACAGGAGCTTTTCAGAAGCCGAACATGGAGAAAGTTCGGGATAAGAGTTAATGCAGAGTACCTCAGTAACCTGAGCTTCACCGATGAAATTGCACTGCTGAGTAACTGGGGGCATGAATTCCAACTCATGATTACTGAATTGATCAATGAAAGCAGAGAGTTAGGTCTTAAAATTAATCTACAAAAAACGAAAGTAATGCACAGCAACCTGCCAAGAGAACAGCACATAGAACTATGAAGCAGTGCATTTGAAGTTGTAGAAGACTACGTCTAGTTAGGACAGGTATTGACCATAGAGCCGAACCAGGAGATGGAAATAACTAGAAGAATAGGAATGGGGTGGAGCACATTCTGCAAGCGCTCTCGAATTATGACCGGTAAATTGCCACTATCCCTAAACAGGAAGGTATATAAAAGCTGCATCTGGCCGATACCTACCTACGGAGCCGAAAACTGGAGGCTTACAAATAGGGTTCAGCCTAAATTTAGGACAACGCAGCGAGCGATGAAAAGGAGAAAGATAGGTGTAACCTTAAAAGACAAAAAGAAAGCAGAGTGGATCAGAACAAAAACCAGGGTTAAAGATATCATAGTCGAAATTAAGAAGAAGCAATGGACATAGGCTGGGCATGTACCGCGTAGTCAGGATAACCGCTGGTCATTAAGGATAACTGACTGGATGCCCAGAGAGGACAAGCGGGTTAGGGTAGACAAGAAGTCAGGTGGGCAGATGAGATTATGAAGTCTGCGGGCATAAGGCGGCAACAGCAAGCACGGGGCCGAAATGAGTGGCGGATAATAAGAGAGGCCTTTGTCGTGCAGTGAATGCAGTGAAGCTGCTGTTGCTGCTGCTGATGGTGATGATGAAGATTATGATGATGATGAAAAAGAAGAAGAAGTTTTATCCCAACAACCAACCGCAGCAAAGGGGTAGTCACCGCCAACAACTGGCAACACCTCTTTAATTGTTTTTTATTTCAATAAAAAAGAACACTCACTGCAAATTATAACAGACTGTCGTCAGCTTTGGCTGTAAAGCAAAGTAAAAGTATTTCCCAAATGATTACTACACCAGAGAACCATTTTAGAATTGCCTTTACAAAGGAGTTAATAGGTTTTAACCTACCACGCTAACGAACTGAAAAAAAAATACTCCGCGAGCGCTTGAAATTTAAGAAATCGCTATCACGGCGAAAGAATATATTATATATATATATATTATATATATAATATATAATATATATATAATATATATATATATATATTAGATATATATATAGATATATATTCTAATATATATAAGATATAATATATATATATATATATAGATATATATATATATTATATACTATATATATAGATATATATATATATTATATATATATATATATATATATATATATATATATATATATATCTATATATATATATATATATATATATATATATATATATATATATATATAGATATATATATATATATATTAATATATATATATATATATATATATATATATATATATATATATAATTCATATAATATATTATATATATATATATATATATCTTATATATATATAATCATATATATTATTATAATATATTCTATATATATATATATACATGTCGCGACTGCTTAAATCCATCGTGGATGGCGAATCGGGGCCGCTTTCTTAACCACGAACTGCGATGTGACGTATTAATCGCCCGGCGCCGTATATACAGCGTTCTCAAATCAGGCGACGGTCCCAGAGCGCGTTCGCTTCATGTCGATTAAGTTTGCAGTGAACTATGCGGCTCTGTGGGCCCGAATGACTGATGAGCTGTCGGCCTGAAGTGGCGCTTCGAGGGCAGCCGCAGGAGAGTTTTATTGCCGGGACAGCCGCTCACGCTCTGCCTTTCTTTCAGCGCTCTCGACGCCACGCTCCCGGCAGCCGATTGCTGACGACGCGCTGCAGATGAAGCGAGGAATTCCAAATCCCATACTTCACGTGTGTGTCTGTGCCCCAAACGCACTGCATTTTCAATCACACAGATAATAGTTCTCAAACGCAGTATGGGCGCACGTGTTGAACTAGAACTCTGATCCACCTAAACTGTCGTTATACGTGTGAGCGTTTTGTCGACAGAGCGAACGGCTTATTTTGCTAAAAACGAAGTAAAAACAGAGCAAACAGAAGCATTCCCTTCTGAAGGCTTTTAAAGGCGCATGTACGTATGAGTGATGGTGATAAGCTAAAACGTTTGCGTGACACGTGTACAATGAATTTCACCCGCAATTCCGTCGGTTTCCTAATTACGGCACGGTGAAGAACATTGAAAAGTGCAAAACCATACTGTAGGACGACAAGCCGTCGAAAACCGACGCGAATTTCCAGCCAACTCTTTTGGTACTTTTTGTCAACATAAGTACACTATTGTTCATGCACACAACATCAATATACACAAATAATTACGTCAGTACAACAAGCCGCTAAGACAGCACGTCTTTCATATAATCAAAATGATTGTATTTTTATTCACACATGTAATTGATTGATTGATATGTGGGGTTTAACGTCCCAAAACCACCATATGATTATGAGAGACGCCGTAGTGGAGGGTTCCGGAAATTTCGACCACCTGGGGTTCTTTAACGTGCACCCAAATCTGAGCACACGGGCGTACAACATTTCCACCTCCATCGGAAATGCAGCCGCCGCAGCCGGGTATTCACACATGTAATACCTGTTTAAATACATCTTTAGGCCTTACAAATGTGCAACTCGTCCAACCAGTAACCCACCAGAACAGCTAGACGGTGGCGTCTAAAATGACTGCATATTTACGGCAACGGGCCCCTCATTTTTACTATTACACTAAACTAACGGGCTCCCTCACCGTATAGCAAATGGCTTTACAATGACGGGACGGTCGCTACAGATGCATCGCTATTATGATGGGCCCAGTCACTGTTTTCATTTCACTACGATTACAGGCCCCCTCATTTTAACGATATTACTGCGCTCACGGCCCCGTCACTGTAGTCACGATTACACTACGTGGACGGGCCCCCTCACTTTAAGTATAGTACTGCGTTGACGGGCCCTGTCACCATGGATAGTCACTGCCAATTACCTAATCGAATAAACAAATAGAACTAACACACAATACTGCCAAAGAAAGAGTCCCTCTAAATGTCAAAAAGTAAACTGAACGTAAACAAAACTGGTGGGGACAGAACCCGCAACCTTGGTCCCTGCAGGTGCAAGTTATCTTTTCGTCAACTTTACTCTATTCGCTATTATGTCCGACCTAATAAACGTAACATCCTTTATACTTTTCTGGGCATACTGTTAGTTTTCGCAAATATTTCCGATTCTTACAAGGAAGAACTATCCCTTGCATTTCCCAGGTTGCCGCACAATTCTTAGCGTTCTTTTCTTCGAAAAAGTTTTTTCGCATAAAGATCACCTTGTTATGTCTCCACCATGCGAATATTTTCAGACGAAATAGACTAGCTTGAATGTGGGAAGTGTGGCGCTGTGCTTATGGCTTATCAAGCCTGTTTTCTTTTTTCTATTATTGCCCCGCACCCTGTTCACGCCGGCTTCATTTTTTTTCTACAATCCGAGAAGCGGGTTAGAGCGCAAGTACTCGGTATGACCTCTTGCTTTTCTGAATATATTCTGCTGCAAGTCTGCAACCTGACCACCCCTTTCGAGGAACCCTGAGCATATGGATTCACAGTATATGTAAGCGGGTTAAGCACAGCCCTAACAGTTACGGGTTCGTTGTTATGGGCTTGCAAATCACTGTTTTATCCCAAAGTAAGCACGCACGATTCCGCTTTTCTGCACATCAAAACGATATATAAAGTTATCCCTGCTTGAACTTAGCTCTATGAGCTGAAAGTCAAAGATCTTGAGCATTTAGCGACAAAGGGCCGAAAGTACCTTTCCGGATCTCCACCATTTAAAAGGAAATCATCCCTTTGGGCCGCTACTCGTCAGATGCTGTTCCTTGTTCCGAACGCGTTTGCGATGGCACACAATGTTTGGGGCATGATTGCAACCACCTACTCGCAAGCTTTAAGAAAAAACAAAAACAAGGGGCGCGTGCGAGCTGGACTGATGGTCCGATAAAAAGCACTCAGACCCACACCTTGGCGCTGACCACTCAACGTCCCGCCCCCCCCCCCCCCCCCCCGCCACCTATTTTCACCGTTTCGCAAACTTGTGAAGGGCGCGCGCGTTTGTGAATAAGAAGCTGCCATTCCAGTAAAACAACACACAAGAAGCGTAGCGCACGGCGTGGTGTCCACCAAAAACGAAGCGACGCGGAAGTTAGGAAATAAATGGAAAGGAAAAAAATTATGACGGGGTGGGCGCCAAGAAAAGCCCGTGACGAGTTGTTGGCGTGAAGCAAAAACAACACGAGAGGCGGCAAGATGTGAATCGAGTCGCCGCCATCATTATCGTGGGCAGCGCTGGTTGCGTCAAAGGGCTGCTCACAAAGGTGCCCTGACAAACGCGCGCCTGCAAACGTCGAAGGGCCGAGAACAGGGGGGGACCTGGCGGCCGGAAAACGCCCTGGGGCCGAACGCGCTGCTTTCAAGCGTAGCTTCAATGGAGTCGCTTATGGTTCACGAAGACGGAATCCGTACGCCGTCGGCTCAACCTCGTGTTACTTTCGAAGGACGCGCCGATGCTTCCCAGCTGGCCAACACCACTCGGTGACCCGGATTTGCGGCCGCGTCACTGGTTACAATCCACAGGTGAAATGTAGCACGGCGACAGGTAGACAGAACGAGGCGCTTCTTCGGCGAACCGAAGCCGTCAGCAGAAAGCACACGCATCCTGCAACTTTCCTCAGCCAGTGGCGACTCCGGAAAAGACAGTTTCGCTACAATTTGAGTGGTATCTTAATTAGGAACTTGCGTGTATGTTTAAATAAATGGAGGCCATTGGCCGAAGCGTTGATGGCTTTGCTGTCCCAGTAATAACGTGAACGTTTTCTGTGAATACTGAGATTGTGCGATGTGCTCGCCAAGCTAAAACCTAAACAATATACAGTATTTTTAGAGACATTGATACTACAAGCTAATAAATAGCCTCGCCTATAATTAAAACTAAACTGAGGAACTACTGCGTTGCCGGAGGTTCTGAGGTTCTTGTCGAGAGGTAGTCGACAAATAACTGAATTAGGGGTTTTACGTCTAAAAAGCGTAATTTGTTTATGAGAAACGCAGTGCTCCAGAAATTTCAATTTTCTGGTGTTGTTTAAGATGCACTGACATCACACAACATCCGGGCCTGAAGGTGTCACCTCTGTTGTTGCATAATGCACACAGCTATAGCCACTTGCAGCTGCTTCAAGATCTCGCGTACGTTATATCCTCCGGAATGTACAATCACTATGAAGGATGATAATAGGTTGAGCGAGCTTTCGAGAATTCATCACTTTCAAGGTCGGTTGAGGCGGGTACTATAGACGTACGCACTAAAAAGACACGAAAAACGGCTTTCGCGTTGCCCTTTTTGTTTCTCTTGAGTTGGTGTCTCCTATAAGCATTTCTTCTCAAAGGGTGAAATGCAGTGAGTAACTGGAGCCAGAATAATTTTACATAATGTAATGAGGACACCTCGTATTCCTGACCATGTCGTTATAGCTGTTCATAGTAGGTCACTTCCTGTCCTTTTGACTCCTATGACGTCTTTAATTTGTAAATGCGATAAGGACTCCAAGCTACTTCTATCTTTCATTATTCTCCCTTGTTGTTTTTGCGCTTTGTTGTTTGTTAGTACCATACTGCTATTCGAAAAGAGCTTTTCTAAAGTCTCTACTTACACCTTTGCAAGTCATGCCTCTAAGAGGCATTCAAACGAAGTAAAGGCCCCACTGTATAGTTTGTCCAGGCTATGTCGGTGCTAACTGGGCGTGCACCAACAAGCAGTCAGCGTCAAAAATTTAGTGGCCACAGCGTACAAGAAAAGTCTTAATATTAATCCTGCTTCGGCATGCTACTTTTCATTTAGATTTCTGCCCTGTTTTTAAGGACGCTAACAACCCGCAGCGAGCAGTTCGACCGAAAGCATTCTCGAATTACTGACAAGTTTTATATTCTAAGATTGCGTGGCCTCTTAAACTTCTGACACCGACTGCACATATGACATCTGCAACTGTTTCTTGATCGTGGTCAGTCAGTGCGGAATTTTTAATAAGACAGTTGCTGCAGCGAGAGCTTTTAATGAAAAAGACCATAACAATGCAAGTTGTTTCATAACAAGCGGAGGTTATATAATATATGGGTTAGAAAGGTTTGCCAACAGCATGCGAACGTCAATGCAAACTACGTAATACTAAGACCTGCACCTGGCTGCAGTTTCTATTATTACGCAATTAGAACTGAAGAAGTGAACTGAAAATCACGGGGGAATGAGAATTCTGAAGCCGTTTTGATATTCATTCTCTGTAGTGAACGTTTATACACCTCCTTCAGTTGTTCACCTTAAGGGGCGGGCGCTTTAAAAAAAGTGAATTACATGAAGACCTACACTTTCGCACACTATACGCAGCAGGCCGCCCCCCCCCCCCCCCCCGCCCTTTTTTTTGGTGTTTAAAGCCGGCTAGTGCCATATAAGTTTATACAGAGAACACCGCTGTAAAAACATTTTGTTTCACAATTTTCAGTTTTCTGTCTAATACACTTAATAGCCATGGCATCCCCAATTTTTTTTCAAACATCCCTTCTGCGTATGCAAAAAAAAATAACTTACAGACAACTTCAGTAACGCTTACCAATACGCTTTGATCAGGAGACCTGACTCGTTTAAAAAGAACTTTTGCACCAGTGGCATGGCAAAAAACGTTGGGGCAAAGTGGTAGTCGGCTTCGACTTCCACGTTATACTAATCTCGAGCTACACTCAGAACACCACCAACACCGACTGAAAAGGCTTTACGATAGACCTCGCTGATTTCCAGCAAGAAGTCACTGTCCACTGTGGCACCAAAGTGCCCCACACTGAATCGCTGTGACTCCCCTCCGAGGAATAGCAGCGTATTACTAATGCATCACGGCTGTGTACTCGCTGTAGAGTTTCCGAAATGGTTCTTACTGTCAAAGCACTCCACTTTGTTCACATAGTAAACATAGCAAACAGAAGCTGCGAGAATGAGGTTACGGAAGAGAAAAAGAAAAACAAAAAATGAGGCCACGCATGCTTCATCGTGTCTTACCAAGACTGCGGAACACACTGAACTGTTTGTTTGAATTCTCGTTTCTGTTTGTTTTTCTTTTCTTACAATGAATGGACTGAAGGAAAGCTAATATATTATGAGCTGAACGGGGCAGGAGTCCGCCCTGCTTTCAAAATAAACACCGCAGCCTCCCCTCTGGGAGAAATTAAGTGCTGCTCAACATGCAACCAGACTACGGATCCCAAGAACACCAATTTTATACCTCTCACAAGAGTTTATTCAATATACTAAATACGTGTACTGACGCTACAACGGCGTCCTTTGAATGTGCTCAGAGATGACGTGAACATCTTTGACGTAAACATACCACGCAACGAACAGAGATGCCCAGCGGGAAAAAAGCCTGTCACAATGCCGCTAGCAGAGAAGCCCTTTAATGAACAGGCACTATAGCAGACAAGATACCATTCAAAAGCAGCGCTCCATGTTACTCGGATACGCAACGTCGCCGACTATAAAACTTGACTTCAACGTTTTTTTTTGTTATTTTTAGGAACTGTTTCCATTGCTGGCGCAGGCGCTCGTTTTTTCTCTCATTTCATTTAAGCGCTTAAGGAGGTGCGAGGGAGGAGAAAACACCCACGCGACTTTCAACTTCTGCACATTGTACCTCTTCTTCATGGGCTCCGCCACAGCCAGCGCCGTCTGGACCGCCTGCACCACAGCAGTGCCTTAAAGCCTCACCAAGTTTCTAGCAAAGATAATGAACGTAACAAAGTAGCTTCACCTTTAACCTTGATACCTTCGTCATCTCTGCTTTTATACCTCGTTCTCTTCAGCCGCGTATCACAAAATTGAATCCGAGCTGTCCGCATTTTTTTTATTTACCCTCGAAGAATGAAACATGTTATCTCAGTCGAAAATGCAGTTTATCTTTCACTGAATGCGAAACACTGGAGTGATGCACAAAAGGGGAAATTTTTATTTGTATTTTACGAAAAACATACACCGCAAAATTTTACTTCTTAGTTTTACGAGCCAAATCTAAGATGTCTTTAATTTTGAAGCCCTGTGGTTTATTTCATAGACACCTAAATATGAACACACGACTGTCTTTCGCATTCCAATCTCATCGAAATGCGGCCGTCGTGGCTGGGAACGAACCCGTCTTTACGAGCTTCCTCATGCAAAGATTTCTGCTTTTGAAAGTTACCTGGCTCAAGAAGTCAGAGGAAGGAAGGCGTACTCTTGGTCTGGGCTCTCATAAAAGTATTATAGGGCGAAGTTGCTTAATGCGTGGGTCTATCGATCCCTTGTATATATGTTGTAGAACGTAGCCACCGGTGGGTATACGTACTACTACAGACAGATGGATGGACGTAATCCATCCTTTGTATATATGTAGTAGTACGTAGCCGCCGGTGGCTACGTACTACTACAGACAGACAGATGGATGGACATACTCACGGACGGACACATGGACAGACAGACGGACGCATGGATGGACGCACGGATGGTCGCGTGGACGGACGGAAGCAAGAACGAACGGACGGAAGGAAGCATGGTCGGGCTGATAGATGCGTCGTCCCACTCATCATCATTCATTCCTTGGATATGCTGTGATTTTTTTTTCACGTTGTTTTCATTATCATGTTGAAGATGAATTTTCATCAAGAATAAGCAATAAAATGATCTCACTATCACCTAAAAGAGGTCCTTCCTCTACATCACCACCTAATGTAAGTCGCGATGTCTATGTGTGCGTGTGTGCGTGCGTGTGTGTGTGTGTGTGTGTGTGTTCCAGGTGTCATGGTTCCATGACTCTTGGTTCCAGGTGTCACGCAATTGGGGCATCACGGACTGTGATGTGTCTTCCATCAAATTTATCAACTGTCTTGGCTCTCACGAATCGACGCCAAAACACTGCACGGAGATGCAACAGGAAGTTCGTAATCTTGCTTAGATATCAATATTCCCACAAGAAGGCTGCTAAGTCTGTAAAATCCTAAGTAAAAATGTTCAAAAAAGAAACGCCACTATGCCAGTTCGGAGCAATATTCTGGAGAAATTGGACTGGTTTTGGGGGGAGGGGGAGGCATACATTATGACCACATCTGCCCTCGTCTGCATCGAAGACAGTATTCATAATATGTGGGGTTTAACGTCACAAACCATCATATGATTATGAGGGACGCCATCGTGGACGGCTCCAGAAATTGCTATCACCTGGGGTTTTTTGATGTGCACCCAAATCTAAGCACAAGGTCCTCAATCATTTTTGCCACCATCAAAAATGCAGCTGCCACGGCTGCGAGTCGATCCCGTGGCCTTGGGGTCAGTAATCAAGTGCCATACGCGCTAGACTACTGTGGCGGGGATCGAGAACAGTAACCGCACTTGTTTCGTACTCAAGGTCAGTGAGAACAAGGTGTAAATATTTACTACCCTATGCTGCCACAGACAAGCGCGGCAGCCTTTACAACCCTCTAAAGCAACGGGCGTGGCAACGTGCCGAATAGTGGTCTTATTCGTGAAGAGGCGAAGAATAAAAGCTGGAGACACAGTAAATAAGTTGTAATATGGCAATAATGACAACAGTAACGCTGCGAAAATATGCATATGCATATTCTATAATCAAGCACCGTGATCCACTATGAATTCCAGACGGCGCTTTCGCCAGAAGCACGGTCCGAGTGCTCGCCATATTGGAGTTGTTTATTTTGTCGCAGCTCTCTGAATATTTTAATAACTTTTCTTGGCATTTGCGCTTTTTTTACAGTAGAAATGGGCGGGCGTCTTCGATTTGGCTGGTACGTGCATACTGATTTTGAGAGAAGAAACAGCGCTGGAACAGGACGGAGGCTAGATGACACAAATACGGCACGGACTAAAACCATATTTTATTGCTTTTGCACATGAATATTTACAGGAAAAACACAATCAGTAGACATATAAAGTAATGAGATATCACTGTAATAGTGTTGCCTCGAACATTCGTTATCTCACACGATGTCATGTCGTCTCCATCCTGTTCCAGCACTATTTCTTCATTCATAATTAGGAGCAGTGGGTATGCATAAGTGCGATCTTCGCGCCTGTGTGGCTAACACGAAAAGCCCAGAGTTTTATAACCGTCATTTTTATCACATGAATAGATATTCCAGTCACTCTGTGTAAAGCAGCAGGCTAGAACGTACTTGCCCAAGCCAAACTGTCTGCCTTCCACCCAACAAAACCTCCCCTTGTCAACAAGTAGGATTGCGCTGCATACTGCGGGTGATGTTCAAGTACACACACAAATACACACCCGCACACGCACACACGCATGTACGCACACGCGCGAGGCGGCTACCTACATTAACATAAAAAATGAATCTACGCTTTAGGATGCGTTCATTTTGTCGAATCAAATTTAGGTAAGTGCACAGTAATACTACCCTCTCTGAAAATGGAAGATGAACGAATATAAACGCACACACTGAATAAAGCTTTCGGCCACGGCATAGAAAACTTACTAAGGAAAAGATATGTGAAAAACATAGCAATCAACAAGGCTTAGTCAGAAAGTCAGAAAATTTGTTTTCCACACATGGTAGACCTTTGGCCAGAATTTTGTTCATTCCGGCCAGAGGGAATTACAGAAGCTTGATTTATAAAAGAGCAAGTTAAACTTTTCGAAACAGTATGTGATGATTTGCCACTTTTATTTAGCTTTCACACGAAACAGACGTAACAATCATCTGCCTATCTTAATAATATAATAATACTATCAATAATAAAACATATAAGGTTTGACACCCCAAAATTTTCTTATGAATATGAGGGATGCCGTAGTAGAGAATTCTGGAAATATTTGAACATCTGGTGTTCTTTAACTAGAACTCACATCACACAGTATACGGGACCTGTCGCAGAAACGACACGAAGTGCGATAGAGTATTTCAACAATAACTTTAAGTATCAGTACCAGCGATACTTGATGAAAATAAGAGTGTAGCAGTGGCCTGACTAAACAACTCACTCGAAGGTTACAGAAGGATGAAAGTACGCTATACGGCGTTGCGACAGTGCCATCAGAGAGTATTTGAATAGTGGAGTGGCAGAAGTGGGCGGGGAACAAAGGGAACCAATGACACACTGCTACTGTACGCCGCCTCAAGCTGTCATCGGGGAAGGTGGTCAAACCACAAAGATAAGCATAGTATTTGATGCATTCCCGTCGTCCACGACCACCTCGAAAATTGATGCATCCACATCGTCCACGACAACTTCGTAAACCTCAACTTTAAACGACAACCTCAAAAATAGACTAAACTTTATTGTGATATTGTGCACATGCTCATAACTTCCGGTGCCATGTTGCAGAAACGAGATGAGGCAATTGCGTTTGATTCGTGAACGAAAGCAAGATTCTTCTTTTTTTATGTGCTTATTAATGCGCACGCTCTAACATTGCCATTGTTTTCTTCTCCTCCTTGTCTTCAGCGAGTTTCAATAGCCCCCTAGCTTTTCGCCTCCGTTGAAAAGCGATCACCACGGTCTCAATCGAACCCGCGACCTTTGGGTCAACAACCGAGCATCGTAACCGTTAGAACACCACGGCGGATCTCTGGAGAAGCTTAGCGTGCAAGTTAAAGGCAGCCGTTTTTAGCGGAGAGCTTCTAGAAAAGAGCGCCAGTGGTTTTTATCTAGACACCAACGGCACCGCTTCCTAACAAAATTACAGTCGGGAAAGATTTTGTTTCACGCTTCTCATGAGAAATAAATCTACATCAAATTTAACGCCAGCGTAAAGATTACATTAGAAAAACGCATATTTTCAATCTAGATAAGCCAGCGTCAACATTAGGATAGGTGGGAGTTGCCATCTGTCGAGCGCTTTAAATGTATCCCAGAGGGTCTTTTAAGTATATACTGCCATGTACTTCGTCAGCAATGTCAACTGAAACGGTTTTTCTAATGTACGTTTAAGGAGGAGCCGTTTTTTTTTTTAGTGGATGGACGAGCTTTGTTGAGAAGCTCAGAAAGATTTTGCTCGTACACTTGTAGCAGGCTGTTCTACATGGTCAAAACACTCTGGGTTCCGAAAGTCTCTGAAGCGGCGACTCGCCTCTCGAGATAGAAACATCACAGAAAGAGTTGTGCTTAACGTTCGCGAACTCTGTAAATCATGCAATTTTGCGGGAGGCGGCGCACAAGTACCTCTTTCGTTAGTGTCTGTTGGGCTAGATTAAAAGGCTTTATCTTAGCTTACCCTGCATTTTCGGTAGACAGAGCTAAGCGTCATACCAATTATCTTCTCGCTCTTTCAATGTTCACGACAGAGTCCTTCATCTTCGCTTCTTTGAGATTTCTTTTCAGGAGGCCAGGGTCACTGGGCAGGCTTCTGGACTTATCGAGATGGTGAGTGAGTTAGGTGCGGATGTGGTTGTGCATGCTGCTTGCCTTTGATGTAGGACAAGACGAAGACGACGAAGTCGCATGCGTGGATGCCTTAGTGTACACAAAAGTACCTGAGCCAATGTGATGATGTAGAGTCACGTCTCCGACTTTTCCTGTGTATGCAATTTCAGGTCGGGTCCTCCCTATAGTGCACGTACTCGTCGTGTGACGAATACGTAAACGAGATGCACCTCCCTTCGGGGTATTCGAGGACCCACTGGGCTCGGTCCACAAGGACTCAAGTTTCGCCTCCGTTTTGCGAGTAAGCCAATGGTGAATACGTTGGCCAAATTTGATATGCAATAGACGAAGTTAGCTCACGCCAATGCGCGTACTACGTGCCGGTGTGTCCGGCCCTTTCTATGCAACCGCGCCTGGGGTTGGATCCCGTGATCCTCCAGTCAGCAATCGAACGCCGCATTTTGATGAGGCAGTAAGCCAGAGGCCCGTGTTCTTGCATTAGGTGCACGTAAATAAAACTAATAGATATTTCTGGGGTTCACAACTTCAGCGTCTCTCATAATCATATCCTAGTTTTGGGACAAATATCCCAACACGATTTATCATTTAGTCGCATCACGAGTCTGCAATCTCACTCAAATTGGCCCTTAATTTAACCTTGGTGCCAGAAATAACAGCACTCAACGCCGATGTTCTAAGTATACATTTTCCTGCAATGATGGAAGAAACACTTGTCCCATTTCGTGCTTTTATCGGCAGCGATTGCCGTATAACTGCATTATCACCAGCAGAGAATGTAAGAACTGCGGTCGTATTACAGTGGCGGAGGAGGAGAAGGAGGAGGATGAAGAAAGGAGGAAGGCCAGGGAGTTAGCCAATTCTCAGACCAGCTGGCTACCCTGTGATGAGGAAAGGGAAACAGATGCTTGCGGTTCCTAAGTGTTTGTAATGTCTTATTTTTTGTGTTATAGGCAACAAAATATCTAACAACTGTTTGTGGCGTTTAGCATTATTATTATTATTATTTTTTTTTTATTTTTATTACAAGCGTCTCAAAATAAACATTCAATTACCTTAAACCCAACGACTAAGGGCTTCGTACTGGACTATGCGGGCTCCTTCCAGCGATTCGAGTACATGGAAAAAAATGCACTCCTTCCATGTTTACCGACGCAGTCTATGGCCGCCTTGCAAGCGACAGAAAGTGCAGTGGAGGTGACACATTTCAGCACGGCGCCTTTGATGGGGGTCGCGATGTTTTAATTCCTAGTTGATAATGTGCGTTAGAACAAGCTCTTCTCGTTCAGGGCGTCACAAACTCCCATAATTTTTCTTTCATTCTATTTGCTTCTTATTCCACCGTTATGCTTCAGCTCGGAGTTTTCTGCCAGGAACGATTATCTCCGCAAGTGATTAGACAGAATTAAAAAAGAAGAGTTAAAATATGAACTATGAAATATGAATAAATATGAAAAAAGAAGAGTTAAAGTATGAAAGAAATAAAAATATGAACCTGCAGTTACGAGCCTGCATCATTCACGCAAACGTATATATCCATAATACAATGCATCCTGATACATTTGTCCGTCTTTCTTTTTTTTTTGCTTGGTAGCACGAATGCAGTATATCGAGCCAAGATCGGGACATCTTCCACTGGAACACTGTGCTAAGAACTAAACCAAAAAAATAAAAACGGTGTAAAACGAAATAGAAAAGTTTTCTACAGGAAAAAAAAACAGCTTCAGTTCTATATTAAACAAGCTAAAAGTTTTATTCGGATGATAGTTCGAGTGTCATTGGAACTTCGCTTCACGGTACGGCTACTTGGGCACGTGCATTGCTTTCTTTTTTTCGTTGCCTTCGGTATTGCCCCTTGGTTCTTTTGTTAGTACGACTCTCTGGCGCAGAAAAAACACGACTAACGCGTAAGCACCCGTCCCGCATTCGCTCTGCTTTGTGACGCCTCTGTTCATCTCGCCCCGCCCGCGTGGTAAAGAGCATCACGACTTTGCTTTGTCCGGTGGAACCAGTGGTGACAAGTTAAGATTGATAGGGCAGACTTCAGGAGTCCGAGGTGCTTCCGCAATGGCCAGCCCGACGGCTCCGCTCGGTCGGAATTATTCACGCGTACAGCACTGACCAGGGCTCGAACACTCCTTTGTATGAGGGACGACGTCGTAACCCGTTCAGGAGTGGCCGCGTGGCCGTACGGCTGCAGCTCATTACTCATAATGCGCTTCACCGGAGAGAGGGTAACAGAAAGCAAAGACAACAAGAGACGCCATGACAAGCCGGCAGGCACTAATGAAAGGCTGCGGTGACAGTACCGTGCCCGCTCGATCAATCTTGGTCCTCCCTCCTCCGCTCAATTGTCAACGAAGCTGAAGAAATTATCCGATTATGTCTTTTGCTTCGCGAACCGGTCGGCCATGCTCCCGCGCACATAATAGGCAAAAAGGTCGTCGCTTTGCCAGTGGTATTCTTTCTTGGCTCCATGTCAATCACCGGCGTCTGCCTCACGGAGTGTCCAGCGTCACGTCGCCCCCGAATTATCGTGGGCTTACTGGGCCTATCGCCGAGTAAATATTGCCCTTGTCTGAAAAGTTTTTTTTCTTTCTGGCCCCATGGCGTTTGCCTTGCCGGGAACCGAATGCAGCGGGCATCTGCATGGACGTGTGAGTACGCAAGCACGGTTCTTGCTCCCAATCTACTCGCGCTGCCCATACCACATCGAGGTTCGTGAATTGGCGACGCGGCCGAGAAGTGTGTCGCCCCATACTGGCGTCTTGTGTGCACTATTCCAATTTTTTTTTCATTTGATTCATCTTGCGTTCGTCACCGGTAACACAGCCTTGTGGCCAAAGCAGCCAGTCAACGAAAATCTGATGCACCGTTTGCAACTACCTCGTTCACCCTTTCCTCCATACTACCTCCATCGTTAGTGCAAACATGCGTGTATTTGTAACCAAACTGGGTCGCTTCTACCGCACATTGTGGCCACCATACGTTTTATTTAAATAAGGAGCCAACAAGCCATCGTTGAAGAGAGCTTCAAATGCCTTACCGCGACTCTCAAGAAAGGTACACAAACAGCACAGCACTGCAGTTAGTTATAAATCTGTCAATGGCAATTACCGGGAGCGTGAGCTTTGGTTATTTCTGTTTTCTCCTCATCTTTCTATATCCGGTGTCAGCGGCTACGTAATATTCGGTCAGAAACAAACCTCCTCGGAAAGGGCTGTTTCTACGAAGCTTGTGGCCAGCGAATTCGATTCCGCGCTGCTCTAGACGACGGAATGACCTGGGTGAATGTGACATTGTGGCTGCGCTCGTTGTCGGTGCAACGGAAAGTAAACGTGCAAGGCAAACCCAGTTCCGTGACGTAAATATTATTTACAATAACTATATTAATATTACCTGGGCTTTTACGTCCAAAAACAGCGATACGATATGGGAAACGCGGTAGTGGAGGGCTCCGCGAAAATTTCGAGCACCTGGTGTTTTTTACCGTGCTCTGACATTGCGCAGCACGCGGGCCTCTGCCACTTCGCCTCCTTCGAAATGCGATCTAGACCAAACCGCGGGTCAGCAGCCGAAAACCGTAGCCACTGTTCCACCGTGGCGGACTGTCCAAACCTATAGTGGCATTCTCGCCTCGAAAGCACCCCCTGTTAGAGTATCCGAACAGAAGCCGCGTCCACCAGTGAAATGAACATTCATATCGTACGATAAAGTGCCGGCACTTACGAGTAGACTTTCGCCCCAACGTCCAGCGTCAGAATTTGCCCGGTGCTCGGAACATCGTGTACTGGCAGCTTCAACACTTCTGAACCTTTGTATTATATTTCTTTATTTTATCTGTATATACTTAGAAAGGAACTCGCTGCTAAGCTCGCATGGCGACAAGCTGAAAGAATAATCAATCAAATACACCAAATTATTGTACTGCCGACACATAAGAATTAGGCACTTAAAGGAGGTTGACAGAGACGCTATAGGCTCTGTAACAGACAGCAGACACTCTGCTGCAGGCGCAGCGCGAAATCTACCTAGATGCCTGCTAGTGCGCGTAGAGACTATTGCAGCATGCTGTTTAGTTTGGTTTAGATTTAGAATGGCTTTGTAATAAACATAAAAATAGGTTAAACATTCACCAATAATTAAGAAGCGACCCAACAACCGAAAAAAAAAGAACAAGAACGGCAGCGTCACAGTAGGCCTATTTTGCACATATAAAGCGATGAAAAAAAATTCATGAAAGCCAGAATTTCAATATTATCTTTAAAAAATTCGTGCGTAATCCCTCTGTCATATCAGTGTAAGATGAAAACGCAAGGTATCTTCATAGGACTATTTGAACGTTTATTTTGCACTGTTTCGTGGCAAGGGCGAAGCGACGAATGTGATATCACATTAACAACAATAAATTGGAATGTCACGCGAAAAACGGCGAGTAGCTCAAAACTTGCGACGCCCCGCCGCGGTGGTCTAATGGCGTAGGTACTCGGCGGCTTACCCGCAGTTCGCAGGATCAGGTCCCGGCTGCGGCAGCAGAATTTATGATAAAGGCGGAAATGTTGTAGGCCCGTGTGCTCAAATTTAGTGCAAGATAAAAAACCCTAGGTGGTCGAAATTTCCAGAGCCCTCCACTACGGCGTCTCTCATAATCATATGGTGGTTTCGGGACGTTAATCCCCACATATCAATCATCATCATCATCAAAACTTGCAACGTCCTTTTCAAGCACAAGGAACGTACAAAAAAAAACACACACGCAGGACCAGCGCGAAGTGCCGTTGTTGTTACTACTTTGTGTTTGACTAGAGCTTTCTATTAGCAAACATGGCCACTGCAGCGAGTGAAATGGCCTTCATGCGCTCTAACTCGAACGTACTTGCAGTGCACAAGAAGTAGAAACTGCTCCCAACAAGAGATAAGCGCGCGCGCATGGCGGACAACGTTTGTAGATAATAGTGAAGGTTGTTGGGGGTGTTGACACCCCCTGTAACGTTGTTCGCGCTGTGTGGCGCAGGTGTCTCGCCCAAAAGCCGCATTTCAGCTTAAAACCACCGGGCGGTAGGTGGCGTTGTGTTCGCGTTGATCACCACTATCATCTTCATTGTGTAGCACCGGCGGTGACTCCTGGCGAAAGGCAAGCCTTGGTGGCGGGCGAGAGTTGAGCGGGTCTCTTCTGCACATGGCGGTTGCCGCGAACAGTTGTCTCTAGCGTGGTTCCTCGGCGTGTGGCACAGCGGGCTGCGCGTCGCGGTCCTCGTGGTAAGTCAAGCGTTGGCGACACCGCCTTGGTTGTGTCCTTGTGCTTGTCATGTTACTATGTGTTTGTCGTGTTATTGTGTTTGTCATGGATTGTATGATATTATTTTGTAAGGATGTCTTAGCGGGTTAATTACAATTGATGTATCGATTCGGCGGAGAATATCGTCGGTCTAAGTTGGTTAAATAAATGTGTGTATTGTTTGGTTTGTACCGACCGCGGATGTGTCCTTTCACTCCAAAAGCGTGGCGCTCACTGGACAGTTCGAGACCCTACAAGGGGGGGGGGGAGTAAACGCTTGTATTGGAATGAGCGTTGCGACGACCTTTAAAAACACGCCAACACGCCTTTCGCGCCACCTAGCTGATTATAATCAAAACCAGTGCCTTCGAAATCAGCGTACCACCAGCAGAAAATTTTGTGTATATATATATATATATATATATATATATATATATATATATATATATATATATATATATATATATATATATATATATATATATATATATATATATATACATATATATATATATATATATATATATATATATATATATATATCCAGCGAGTGTCTTCTGTGAATCCGGTGATGAATAGAAATTGGCTTGAGCGGACAAACGTGCGAAAACTTTTATTGCTCCTACGTTCCGGCCGGGGTCCGGCCTTCGTCAGGAAAGGCCCTGACGAAGGCCGTTCATAATAATCAGCCGTTCAAATAACCAGCCGTTCACGGCTGGTTATTTTTTCATCCACTTTTCTTTCTTCTTATTTACATTCCATTGGTTCTAATGACGTCCCCTGTACATTCCTTGGCATTACTGTCTGTTAGATCTCATTTATATATAGCCCCGCCATGGTGGTCTAGTGGCTAAGGTACTCGGCTGCTGACCCGCAGGGCGCGGGTTCGAATCCCGGCTGCGGCGGGGATTCGAACCCGCCGCAGCCACATTAGAATTTTATTTCGCTAATATAGCTGCATTTCCGATGGAGGCGGAAATGTTGTAGGCCCGTGTGCTCAGATTTGGGTGCACGTTAAAGAACCCCAGGTGGTCAAAATTTCCGAAGCCCTCCACTACGGCGTCTCTCATAATCATAACGTGGTTTTGCGACGTTAAACCCCACAATTCAATCAATCATATATATATATATATATATATATATATATATATATATATATATATATATATATATATATATTTCTGATGTCAGCGGTCTGACATCAACCACTGACATCAGAAAAGCGAAGGGGAGAAAGGGGCGAGAGATGAAGGGGGAAGTTGAAAGAAGAGTGGAAGGGGGGCACCCGAGGGAAGCCCACCCTAGATTCTTTCTCTAATTTTTTCTTTGTTTTCTTGTTTTTTGTCTTTTTTCTTCTTCGTTTCCCTCTATTTTGAGATTGTATAAAACTGAGCACGAACAAACTGTACATTTATTCCTGATCAAAGCCGGGCTGAGGCCGAAACGTCGAAATGAACCACGTTTGGACCGCTCGACTATATATATATATATATGACATCTAATAGACAGTAATGCCAAGGAATGTACAGGGGAAGTTATTAGAACCAATGGAGTATATATATATATATATCGTTGTTAGCATGCTGAAGAATGTAGCATTTGTGGTCGAGTCGTTTTGAGCCCCGCATTGCGAAGCAAAAGCTCGTGGAATGATGTTCGGCAACGACACTTCTAGTTTTTCTTTGACATCAGTTGGTGTACATTTCACAACGTCATATCGTTGAACCAAAATACGTCACTGTAGTCTTGGTGGCTCGTGGCATAAAACACTTTGTTTACAGAAATTAGTGTCAGTCTTTTTTATGTTCATATTTTGAGTGCGAACTGAAACGACTGGAACAAAATAAGGAATAACACACACAAGCGCTAATTTGATGTCTCACCATTGGCCCAGCAATTGCACAACAAAAGTACGACGGAACGCAATGGGAACCACCGGAACTTCAATAGTGCGCGTGTGCCCCTAAATTCTCCGTCTCATAACTGTGCATGCGTATAATGTGTCCCATAGCATCTATCAGCATACTGAACGACCCCTTAGTTGGCCTGTCTGGCATAAAGTACAATCCAGTGTCCTTCGGCAAATCTTGAGCATTTAGAGAATTTCATATGTGAACGTGAGTGATCATCCACTTCCTAGAGAATGATCGTGCTTTCCAATGCCACAAGTTAGCTTTATTTTCATGGCGAGCAAATTTGGCTCTTTAGGAACGCTGTCAAGCTGAAATGTTCTTGTTTTGTGTTCAGGTCTCTCACCCGAGTGACCAATTCATTCCTGAATTAAATCATGGCTTCCTCCATCTCTCCCACCGGCACTCTTCATTTGGAATGTTAAGGAAAAGTTATTCAACGTCCTCACTCAAATGAGAGTCGAGTCGTAAGTGAGCTTCACTGCACTGACACATGATCGCTGGCGAACGAACCCACGTACTTTGATTCGGCCAAGACTCAGAGTGAAGTCTTGACTACGAAAGAACCCCGTGCGTCCGAGGAGACTATCAGTCGAAATACGGCCATAAAGTGAACGAGCCCGCGAGCACAAAAGACGCTGTAAATGCAAACGACGCCGTGCTCCGAGACGAGACTGAGAATTCAAATGAGACCATTAGCCCGAAGAATTCTCGACTCTAAAACGAGAAATGGGCCGGTAAATTGACAGGTCGGCTGTCCGTGAAATGTATGCAGCCGTGACCCACACAGGTACGTTAGTGGAGTTAACACATCTGCTCAAGCTGGTTCCCTTTTTTTGTGATAGTGTCTCCTGATGGTAGTCACATGGCATCCCCCTTAGACAGACGTGCCAGCCAAAGCTCGTTGGTTAAGCGCGCACGAACCTTCTAAACACTTTCAGACGTTAGGCAGCTGTTTTTTTTCTTTTTTTGTTTGTTGGTAGTGAGTCTGTCTCTGTCTGAGCGCGCCTTTTTCTGTGCGCTATGTAACTTCCTCTGTACATGTTTTCAAGTTTCTCAAAGTAAATGTGCGCGGTGGCCTACCACGCTAATATATCTGCCAGGCTACCAATTCTCAAAGGGATCACATAGTATATACACTGCCATCGTTACGCATTGTTCGTTGAACATCGAATAAAGAAAAACGTCTAACTGGCTTTCGAAACCAAGCGAGCAACTACCACGCGCATACGAGATCACAAAAGCTTCGAAATCACCTCTTAGGTTTGTTTTAACATCGGAGAACGCTGAGATTTGGGTGGTACGTTTGACGAACCGAATAGATTGCGCAATAACACACTTTGTATACGAAAGCAGAGCAAGGTGCTGCAGAAAACGCCCGCAACTTATAGATTTGACTCAACGTAAAGCGGTTGGCTATCGTGCCCTAGAAGAGACTCCACGTTTTTTTTTCTCTCTCATTCATGCAATATGACTACCTGGGAAAGACAGTGCAATCTTCGAGTTGCTTCAACACAGCTAATTATGTATAGTTTTGTGCGAGAGTATATTATACACTCACTCCGTCGTGGTGGTCTGGTGGTTACAGTGGCATTCGACTTCTATATCTAAGGTGGCGGGATCAAATACCGGCTGCGGCGGCAGCATTTTCGATGGAGGTGAACATGTTTGAGACCCAGTAATTAGATTGAGGTGCACGGTAAAGAACCTCCTGTGGTCGAAATTTACGGTGCATTCGACTAAGTCATCTCATAATCATATCAGTGGTTTGAAACATTGAGCCCAAGATATCATTATCAGATGCGAAGCAGCTCTTTGACTAGCCCGTGTAACGCTGTCCCTCCGCCCTCCGTCCGCACCACTCCCCTCACCTCAGGTGTTCGAACGGTACCAAGTAGCTTACGCCCTCCCAAGTGCGCGATGACGTCTCTCTCCCTCGCCTGCAGCATGCTCGCCACGTGTCAGCTCTCTCCCGCTTTACCCTCTCCACCGCTCGTAACGCTCCAGCCCACTCATCATCTCGCCCACGCCATCTCTCTCTATTTGTTGGCGAGAAGAAGCCGCGAGCCGGCGGGTGCACATGCTGCGCGCGCCTCAAGGATCTCGCGGCACCCCCAGTGTGGGCAGCGCACCACTGTTTGCAGCGCGATCTCGCCGATGGACGGCAAACCGTGGCGGCATGCTTTCCGCTAGTGTGTGCGTACCTTTCCCGGTTTTCACCGACGTTGCGAGGATTATCGAAGCCAATCGCGTTCGCGAATGGCGACGTCAACACCGACAATTCGCAAGTCAGGGAAGCCGAACTTATGCATCGGCAGTGGAAGACTAGCGACACTGACGAGTTGCGAGTCAAAAACACTGATCACGTTCGAAAATACAGACGGCGCGCGGGTAACACCGACGAGTTGCGAGTCAATGAAGCCGAGCGCAAGCGTCTCCAACGCGTTCCGCCTCCCTTGTCTTTGCGTTTCAAAGAGACGTTTACTGCAGGAAACGCTACACCGAGCTTTGCTTCAAACCGTTTTTCCAGCCCCCGCGTCGACACCCATTTCAACCGGGTCAACGCAATACGCACCGCTGCTGCTTCACATCTTATCAGGGTTCTCTTCGGAGAGATGGTCCATCGTTATTATTATTATTATTATTATTATTATTATTATTATTATTATTATTATTAACTTGGTCATGCAGTAAAACGCCCGATAAACCTCAACACACCAAGGAATACTCGCTTGCAGCTGACTACCCAAGCCCGTAAGGCTCGTGTGAGTAAAATAATTCTGTACTTTATATACAATAAATACCGTAAAATCAAAATTAGTCAATATACTTCAAGATGCTATGTCAGTTTTGGCTCATCAGCTTGTTGAGCTTTATTTACTTGTGTTTATTTTTTGAAATAAAGGTAAAAAAGGAGTAATCATCATTGCCTGTAGACGACTACCCTTTTGACCAGGCTGTAAAGACGGAACAAAAGTGAAGATAGAAAATAACAGTTTCGCATTCGATGAGTTCCAAAGTTATCCTTTTAACACAGCCCGCTAACGTTCGCTAACCACAGCGAAGGTTGAATAAAGGGCACCTGAAAGGTGCAATAAATGCGGGACAATCATTGCAAGAAACATGTGGACGAACAGTTATGCCACTTGCATTGCAAATAACTTATCCCACTGCTTCACTATGCGGGAGTTAATTAGTTGAGTTGAATCCACGGTGTATAGTCTTATTACAACATCTGTCACTCAGCAGCCTAACTAAACGCATCAGTACCAATGCTGACTACATTCTAACAGTTTCTGAAATTACTTTTCTTTATATCTTTACTATGACGGCGCACACAAGCCAGAGCTAGCAAATGCCTCGTCCAGCTCTCACAGCTTAAATGGTGAATTCTACATTAAGGCCTTCCTCGGAGAGTGAATTTCGCGCGCGCGCGGCTTTCATTCAATAGGCAGCGGCCGCAGAGTTAGAGCAATTTGCCGAGAAAACATCGAAAGACGGGGGCTTTTCCCAACTTCTCCGCGACAAAGGCTATGACAGACAATTTTCGACACATCAGAGCTCGCTGCGATGTGATAGCGAAGCGACGAGAAAGCCTTCAAAGGGGAGCACGCATCATGGAACTTAATTAAACATGCATCTTCGGCTGGGAACGTCACATGCACAAACAGCAGGAAACGCGCTGCCGGCCACAAAGTTAATCCGCCAGCTGTGCAAGGAGGAACGCGCTCGGCGAAATCTGATACGGGACCATAGGTAATTCCGCGGCCATCTCGCGACACGAGAGGAAGGTCACTGGGTCAAGAGTCCAACGTCGTTAGGGGAAGTCTGTAAACAAGAACACACAGCAGCCCCTGCACGCAATGACATAGAGACGCTATACGTTAAATGGAAAGTGGTTGGCCTTATAAAAGGGCCAAGTCATGAGCGGGCTATACAAGAATGCACACGCACCGCTCTAATAGGGCCTTTAGCAACTCAACACAGTCATAAGCAGTGTATTCCAATCCCGGAGACTCACAGTGGGACGCTGTTATGCCTGAGTGTGATTGGAGCATATCAGGTGAAGTGAGCCAACACGATCCACCTGAATGCTGACAAGGTGAGCGCAGCTCCTAAATACTATAGCTTCTAAATACGGTGCAAACAATAAAAAAAAAACAAGCCCTGACAGAACAGACAAATGGGGTTTGCTGCGGATGATGAGGAATAACGGGTCAACCAGAAAGCAATGGGTTCCGAACCTTCGCTATCGTTTAATCAGTGGCCGGTATTGATGACAGAAAATCAATTCAATCGAAAAAAGAAGTTGATTCAGGGACTTCTGCGCGTAATCACTTTCAGTGGCATTAGACTTGTCCTTGACCAATTCTGCCGAATTGTATTTACTATTCCCTAAAACATGCATGAAACTACGTTCTCAAGCCAGATAGAATTTTGAGTAACAATACGGCAAGATGAGCTAGTTGGTGAACATGCTTAAAGCGAATGCTTTTCAAGAGCACAAAAAACGAAGACGGAACAACTAAAAACCTTACAGCACAGATGCAGTCACTCACTGCTAAATTTTTATTGAGCATAATAACATTTATAAGCAAGAAACCTAATAACAATGCACGTGCACTGTCGAACTATAAGCCTTACTGCTGTCAGAACAATAAAAATTTAGTTTTGGGTAAGCGCTGTCCAATAAAAGTCATAGCTTTTCTGTCTGCGTTTTGCGCCCGTTCGAAAAGCGTTTGCTTAAAGCAATAATTCGGATTATACCTGTATGCTGCCATGGAGACATATTCTGCCTAAATTCTACATCAGCAAGACATATCCTCAATTATTAGTGCCTTCCCAGCCTTTTTTTTATTTCGAAAGTTGCTGTCGCGGAATATGATTCGTAAGTTAAATCTTTAGCCACGTTATCGACTGCAACGTACTATAAACGCTGAGCTTGTGGCATCTCTCATGAGTGATCAAGTTGCTTAAAACCAAACGGAAAAACATTGGCAGATCCCTTGTACCGTGGGAATCGATAATATGCGAGGCACGAATAAGGAAGGCTGATATGTCACTTTAAAGTCAGCAAAATGTTACGAGGTGGACGCAAGTTATGCCGTGCATGACTTTCATGTCTTCATTATCATGTTTGGACGTGTAATTTACTTTTCTTGTCTATTCACGTCACGTGATTCCAAATTTGGTATATGTCGAGCTAGCGAAACGGCCGCGAGCACGCTATGAGCGTAGCATGTAGTGATGCATTACATGCCACGCATTATGTAATTATCATAATTACCCCGCTGCGGTGGTCTAGTGGCTAAGGTACCCGCCTGATGACCCGCTGGTCGCGGGATCGAATCCCGGCTGCGGCAGCTGCATTTTCGAGCAAGGTAAAGATGTTGTAGGCCCATGTGCTCAGATTTGGGTGCACGTTAAAAACCCCAGGTGGTCAAAATTTCTAGAGTGCTCCACTACGGTGTCTCTCATAATCATATGGTGGTTTTGGGACGTTACACCTCAAATAAAATTCACTAATGATTTTGATGTTTGGACGTGTCATTTATCTTCGACGTCCATTCACATCCCGTGATACTGAATTCGGTATATGTGTAGCTAGCAAAACGGCCACGAGCACGCTATTAGCATGGCATGTAGTCATCTTTTTACGTAACACGCAATTCATGATTATCATGTTTGGACGTGTCGTTTGACTTCATCGTCCATTCACGTCACGTAATACCAATTTTGGTATATGTGAAGCTAGAGAAACGACCTTGAGCACATCATGAGCGTGGCGTGTAGTCATGACTTTCATGACAAGCACGTCATAATTTCCACGTTAAAGTCTGTCAGATACATTTGCTATGCAGAAATGTCATAATATATTAGTTTTGCAATATTTCATGTGAACGAAATCACCACAAGAGCAGCAAGACCATTACATGTAAATCATGACACTAATGACATATATCTCATGAGTATCATGTTCTAACTAGTCACTTAGGCTCTTCTTACCTTCATGATATTCCACACCAATTTTGGTATCAATATTATTATAGAAACAGCTAGAAGAGCTAAAAGTAATAGGCGGCTAGACAGACAGACAGACAGACAGACAGACAGACAGACAGACAGACAGACAGACAGACAGACAGACAGACAGACAGACAGACAGACAGACAGACAGACAGACAGACAGACAGATAGATAGATAGATAGATAGATAGATAGATAGATAGATAGATAGATAGATAGATAGATAGATAGATAGATAGATAGATAGATAGATAGAGCGGTGCTTCTTTATGCGGAATATATAATGAAAAGATGCGAGATGGTGGTACTTGTAGTGCTGACTAGATGTACAAACGGACACAGACAGGTGCATGGACCGACGCATGAATGGCTGCACGGACGGATAGACGCATGGACGGATGCAGGGGTGGATGCATGGACGAACGCAGGGACGGGCGCATGGATGGACGTGTGGACGCACGAACAGACGCACGCACGGATGGGCGGATGGACGCACGGACGGTCACACAGACAGACGCATGAACGGATGGATTCTTCGCCCCACTCTCCGTCATTCACCCCGTATAGATATGCTGCCATATATATATATATATATATATATATATATATATATATATATATATATATATATATATTTTTTAATTGGCCTAGTATATGCGTGCTTCGCTGTAAAGGACGTCGAAAGACGATAGATGGAGGCGCTGTGTGAGATGTGGCTTCATCTGGCAGTAATGAGAAGAAACAAGTTTTTTAGAACGCAGAGCCACTGGTAGACAGCAGCACCAGGTCACTTCAGTTAAAGCCCTGATTTTTTAGGAAAGCGTAGAAACAACCGCTTCATCGTTCATAGCACCGCATTGTCGTCAGCACAACGTAATAAACACGGTAGTCTTCAGAATTACGTTTCTATGCATTTTCTAAATAAAAATACACACAGCTGAACACTTGCGTATCCATGTTGCGCCTTAAACACAATATTTGCTTTTTGGTTGACAATGTTCACAAGTATGAACGCAGCTACTAGATCAAGATCAGTGAGCTCTGAGAGGCGCGATTACACTTTCAGCGGCTCGCTGAATCGTTGAACAGACACCAAAAATCAGAGAGACCACATTTTTTTGCTATCAACTGTACCTTAGAAGAACATAGTCTTTCAAAATCAGGAGCCCTTCTCACAACGCGAACATGGGGGCAACCGAAGCTTGGCGTGTGCGTGCCTGGCGTTACGCTCACAGTGTGCTCGCGGCCGTTTCGTTATAGCTCCACATAAACCAAATTTAGTATCGCGTGACGTGAATAGACGACGAAAGTAAATAACACGTCAAAACATGATAATAATGATATGCCTGTCATGTAAAAAATGACTACATGCTATGCTGATAGCGTCCTCTTGGTTGTTTCGCTGTCTCCACATATACCAATATAGGTATGACAGGACGTGAATAAACGACGAAGGTAGAAGACGTGTCCAAACATGATAATCATGACATGGAAGTCATTTACGGCATAATTTACGTCCGCCTCGTAACGTCGTGCTGTTTGTTAAGTGATATATGAACATTCTTCATTCGTGCTTTATATATCATGATATGATATGTGGGGTTTAACGGCCCAAAACCACCATACGATTATGAGAGACGCTGTAGTGGAGGGCTCCGAAAATTTTGACTACCCATGGTTCTTTAACGTGCCCCCAAATCTGAGCACACGAGCCTACAACATTTCCGCCTCCATCGAAAATGCAACCGCCGCACACGGGATTCGATCCCGTGGCCTGCGAGTCAGCAGCCGAGTACCGTAGCCAGTAGACCACCGCGGTGGGGCTTCGCATAGCATGGATTCTCACAGTACGTGGAATCTGCAAGCTTTCTTTCTTTATTTTCTCCTTCCTTTCTTCTTTTTCTTCTTTATTTCTTTCTTTTTTTTTCTTTCTTGCTTTTTTCTTTTTTTTTGTTTCTTTATTCTTCATTTCCTTCTTTATTTGTTTCATTTCCCCGCCGCGGTGGTCTAGTGGCTAAGGTACTCGGCTGCTGATCCGCAGGTCGCGGGTTCGATTCCCGGCTGCGGCGGCTGCATTTCCGATGGAGGCGGAAATGTTGTAGGCCCGTGTACTCACATTTGGGTGCACGTTAAAGAACCCCAGGTCGTCTAAATTTCCGGAGCCCTCCACTACGGCATCTCTCATAATCAAATGGTGGTTTTGGGACGTTAAACCCCACAAATCAATCATTATTTGTTTCTTTCCTTCTTTCTTTCTCCCGCGGTAAAGAAACGACTCTGATTGGTGGTCATCCTTGCGTGAAGGCGCGCCTGCGCAGTCGGCATCGTGCCAAAAACGTGTTCTGGTGCCGGCACCGGAACGTGAGGTGATACGTTCATATACAGGCAGCAATGAAATATGACAACGCAAAATGAGAAGTAACTTCGATAAAAAATCTGATTGTGTCTCTTACACTCATATGGTGATTTTGGGACGTTAAACTCCACCAATTGTAATAACAAATCACATTGCCATATGAGAAACGGCTTATCACCGACAAGCCCACGATCAAGAGAGCATTCTTTATTGGAAAACGGCGCATACAAATACGCACGTGACCGGCAGATTCTAGAGGGGTGCATTCTGCGCAGTTTTTTTGCTTTTTTTTTCGTGTACTACAATGCCGCAACTGAAACTTTTTGGGTTGAGCGGAGCGTAGGCGCCGCTCAACTCAAAAAGCTCGCCCCTGCCCTCTATGATCATGTGGCAACTGGTGGCAGATGGATCACGTGGCAACCTGCCTCTGAGCACAGCGCATCAAAGTCCGACGTCCCAGCCATGTATACAGACTTAAGAGTTTCGAGTGTCTCCAGTAGCCGTTCATAAAAACAAAAGCACACGTAGGGAACTGGCCAATTAAGATAAACGGCGGACCAAATAGTACGTCCACGAAGTTTGGTAGTTGTGTTAGTGTTCATTGATTCTACGAAACCAACAGTAACCTGGGCTGATTTATTTAAGTATTTCTTTGTTTCTTTGGAATATATATTTTCATATCGTGTGTTTGCTGTGACTGGTCGATCCAGCCAATATTAGAGGCGAAGCTTCGTTTTATAGGCGACGTGCAAAAATATAAAATATCTGGAAAAACATCTGCCAACATATCTCTCTTTCTCTTTTCTTGCTTTTACCTTTTAGTTCAGAACGTACACACTTCTCGTCTGTAAGGAGTGAGCGTTGTGGTAAAGTGTAGTTTACAAGAATTCGCAGTGCCAAGACACTTTTACTTTCCGTAAACGAGCTACCGATAGTCACTCTGGCCTATGTAGTAGAGAAAAAATTATCAAGGGCAACAAGTCATGCGTGGGTATAAGGCCCGTCAGAAATGGGCCTTATATCAACCTCAGCCACTGCTGAAGCATTGAACGTACGTAGGTATTGTAAAAAAAAATCATTGAAAACTGATTGGATGGCAAGAGTAATAGGAGTTTTGACTTGTCCACCAAACGGCCCATGCAATGGTTTTTTTTTTGCTTTTTTTTCTGAATAAGAAGTCCACGCAGCAGAAAGTGCGAAACAAAACTTCGACTGCACCACTCACGCATTCTACAAAAATGCGCAGATATGTCTGTCCACACGTATATCATGAAGTTGTACAATTGGTTCCTCGAAAAACGCCTGTAGGAGCGTCGTAGCTCACCGAAAAACGCGGAGTTGGGCTCAGTCTTGACTTGATGCCTGTCTTCCTCCAGACATATAGGCGAGAGTTTAAATTCCCTCGAAGAAGACAGTTTGTTCAGTTGCATTCACTTACTCCTTCGCGAGGTTTTTTCCCAGCCTTTTCGCTTCTTCATTGCGGCAGAACTCAGGCGAGAAGAGACGCGTGTGGATTTATTTTGCTTTCTTTCGCCTTCTTTAACCACTGTACTTTCCGATGACGCCCTTTTCTTAAGAAATTCATACATTGCGAAATCGAAATAAGAGACAGTCGGGACGAGGCACATCGCTTGATAGAAAAAAGTAATATACAGCTGCAGGTTTGTTTAACGACCACCCCAAGCGCACACTCCATTTAAATGTAAAAGATGACTGCATGGATATGACAAGAAGATATTACTTTGACGGCAAAGCTGACATCAAAACCAGGTGACACCAATAAACAGATTATAAGTGTTTATCTACTGACGTATCTGGACTCCTTTTAGGTGAACTTACAGAAGACGCAAGCAAGAATGTCGAATAACTGAACAAAACTGGAAATAACTAGCACGTCATAACAATACTTTCGTCCCCCATTTTTAGTTTATTAGAAGTTCATAGACGAAAATAGCCTTGCACATTTATGAAGCTGAAAGTGTTATATGTAACACGACTGAGTAACCTCGGCATCCGACATTGACAACAAGAACGGTTCACAAATCACGTCATATAAGTGAGCACATAACATCAATGCTTGGTCAAAGTTTGGCCAATCAGAGCACTCAATAAGCACTGCCTGAACTATGAATGTAGTCTTGAATGATTTATATGGGGGATTTAACATCCCAAAACCACCTTATGATTATGAGAGACGCTGTAGTGGAGGGCTCTGGAAATGTAGACCACCAAGGGTTCTTAAACGTGCACCTAAATCTGAGCACACGAGCCTGCAGCATTTTTGCTTCCATCAGAAATGCAGCCGCCGCAGCCGGGATTCAGTCCCACGACCTGCGGGTCAGTAGCCGAGTGCCTCAGCCACTAGACCACCACAGCGGTGCATTAATGAAGTCTAAAGGGACTGTGACTTCTTAATACAAATACCGATGCAACCATTTCAAAGTCATAGATCGATACTAAATGAATGTACTGTGTATGTATGTTGCATTTTCGGGTGGAAAACCGGTGAGGTTTAGAAGGCGCGAAAAGAAAAAAAAAAACTTAGTGAACTGGCATGATCGCGAAAACAGTATTCCCTGGGAGACGACTGCCATCGAAGAATTCCAGCACCACTTGCCGTTCGTATCACAGAATTTGCTATGAGTGGCCAAGGCTACAGTTGATATGCGTAAATAGCGAGTAAACCATCAATTCATAACAAACAGACGAAACCAAGCTATCAATCCTCATTTGAAATTTCTTCATCTAACGAAGTAAAAAAAAGAAAAACATCAGGCCTGCGCGGCACACGCGGCAAAGTTACAGGTTAATCAGAAGGAGAGACACTATCAAAGCTTATTGCGAACTATATTTAGCCACCCAATGTAAATAGATTTGCCAAGCAAACTACGCCAAAATTCATCGTTATTTCGTGATATAGCGAAGTACCCATTTAGGCGTATTTAGGGCGTTGTTCGCCAACGTAGCTCTAAACTTTGTTGGTGCTGTGGCTGATGACTCTCATGAATGACGTCTCAGTCCTTTGTATTGATTGGACAGCTTTAAAGCACCCGCTCGTTAATCAATTCCCATTTTGTGTCGTCGCATCCCGGCTGCGGCGGCTGCATTTCCGATGGAGGCGGAAATGTTGTAGGCCCGTGTGCTCAGATTTGGGTGCACGTTAAAGAACCCCAGGTGGTCGAAATTTCCGGAGCCCTCCACTACGGCGTCTCTCATAATCATATGGTGGTTTTGGGACGTTAAACCCCACATATCAAAAATCATTTTGTGTCGTATGGTTCGATTGCACGCTCCTGCCACGCAATATTTTCAAACATACTAACGTGAGTCCCCACCTGCCGTGAGGGCCAGCTGTCGCTTTCTATTATAGGGCATATTACCGTGAACGTTTCGAGTAAGCTACTACTTGCTCTTTGGCAGAATACATCACTACCACGGAGAATGCCTCAGTTTGGTTCCGACTGGAAGCCTTTTTCTTTTTTTTCTTGACTGTGTTTATTTGCAACAGATTCCAGCGTTAGTGCCAGCGCTGGATGGCATTGACGTCAAAATCAGCTGTTTTGTGAATTCATAACTTTCGCTGTATATAAATACCACAAAGTTCTTACGGGCATCACAAAAACGAGATTCATACAGTTGTTTTTGAACTGCACTGACCATACTAAACAATTACCTGTGATAACATCATCAAGAAAGCAATATTTACCAGAGGAAAATTTAGGAATGATTTTTCTAAAATAATCCGCGATCTCACAGTAACTTCTTAGTTTTAGCATAACTTATGACGGAAACATGTATACGTCACTACTCAATAAGCGCAGACGTTATCTCAATGGGATAAGGTTCGGCGCACGCCCTTGCTGCCACAATAATGCCAAAAGCAGCTCTGCAGCAAGAAAGAGAAAAACATGACTTTTAATTAAACAGCATGCAGCTTTTAGACGACAGCAGGCAGAAGTGAGGTAAGAACAGCCTGTTCCTTTAAACAACCCATTTTTTACTGCATTTAAATCAAGAATGCATCAAATACATCTACAATTATCATCTGCAATACGCGGACACTTGCAAGAGACCTAAAGAGCAGTCAGCCTGCCACACAGCAAATTCCACTTAAGTAGATCATTTCATTCACTTTCTAGAAATAGTTTGTATCTTGAGCATGTGGTGTAACAGATAAGCTACATCGCGTCCTAAACAACGCGGCATCACCAGAGCGAATCTTTGAAGGCTTGACGAGCATTATCGTCATAGTATTGATTCCCGGTGTGCTTTCCAATCAATCGTGGCGCCCTTCCCCGCCGCGCTCTGCCATCGACATCGATCATGTCGATCAACTTGAGTTGCTAATGACATCCCACTGTAAGAACGCTACCTTTAGCGTCACTGGTTAGGCAAACTATCGACACTTTCGGTGACGATCAAGGCTTTTCTCGAGCCTTCGTCATCTGTGCTCTACATTGAACAATAAATGAACAAGCACAACCTGACTACACACATGAAAGAAGACAAGGACGAGACAAGAAAAAAGACAGAGCGACCATTCGATCTATTTTTCCCGAACCCACCTCAATCAATGCTTGCCATGTTGTTTCCAAGTGAACAAGAAAGATGACAATGCCCCATGGTTTCATTTCTCTTTTCGTTCCATTAGCAGGCGGTATGCGACTGCAGGGTGTCACCTTTGGCTAGGACATCTGAACGACACAGTGTGGCGATTTCAGAAGCAACTTTAAGGTACGTTGTTCTAGTGTCAAGAAAATCAAAAGGTTTGATTGATTGATATGTGGGGTATAACGTCCGAAAAACCACCATATGATTATGAGAGACGCCGTAGTGAAGGACTCCGGAAATTTCGACTACCTGGGGTTCTTTAACGTGCCCCCAAATCTGAGCACACGGGCCTACGAAATTTCCGCCTCCTGAATTCGATCCCGCGATCTGCGGGTCAGCAGCCGAGTACCTTAGCCACTAGACCACCGCGGTGGGGCATCCAAATTTTAGGATTTGTACGGTAACATTTTCAGGTTATTTTTCTCGATAAGACACATGTACTGCTGCTACACTCTTCTGCGATGGCTTCACTAGAAAAGTACAGATTGAAACATTAGGATGCCGTATAGTCATAAATATATCTGTGTTTGAATGAAAATTGCTATCTTTCTTTCTCTGGAGCTGAAATCTACGTACAGATGACCCCCAAAGTTTTGGAAACATGAAACTTTAAACGAAAAATTAAAGTTTCTTCGGAACATCTTCGAACGGACGCCTATGTATATATCAGAAACGGGACTCCTGTATAAGTGCAAGAACTGATATTTGCCATTTGAGAACATATTTTGCTGCAACAATGACTTTATTTTTTATTCCACACTGAGAAAACGTTTGTGGTTTTAAAAACTGGCATGCGTCAGAAAGAGAGTGCGAGAAATGAAAAGGAAAGGCGGGGAGGTTAACCCAAACTTTGACTCCATTGGCATGAGTCAGTTCTCTCAATATGGTTTGGAGATGATATAGTTTACAGTTAGCGGCTCCAGTGAACGTGCCCGACAAGAGTAGTTCTTACTTTTTGACATGGTGCCAGTAGAGTGCGAAGAACACGTAACCAGAGGGAAACGACAACACGTGCTTTAACTACACGAAAATATTTCTTTAGTAAGTAGACGAGAGTATAAATACACCTGCTACAAACGCTTGAGTGGCTTTATTATGAAGCGCACATTATTTAACATTAAAAAATGTTAACTCGCCCTTCAGTATGCAAACAGACGGAACATTGAAACGCACTAAACGGAGACTCATTTTTTGCAGGTTAAACTATACATCAATCTAGTTACAGTGTCGTTATCTTTGGTAAGTATGGCACTTCTCCAGCAAACCAGTACACAAGCACCGACTGTAGTGTTACGCTAATCAACACTGACGACCACTTTTACCATTAGTTTTGGGCTCTCTCAGCATTTTTAATTCAGGGAGAAATCTGTGCATTCCACACAATATCCGCCAAAGCTCAGAGTAACCTTGTAGACAACAACCTCATCTCAAGCCATATATCAACATTTGCCACTTTACTGCAACCTCCCCGATTGACACTCCATATATTAATGATTTTGCAAAGACAAGAAAAACGCCAGTTTTATATTAGCACACTCAGCCGTGTTCGCCAGGCTTACCAAATCTTACGACAGTTAGGCACGACGCCTATTCTTTTTCTGGAGTCTTAGGCAAAGAGTAGCGTTTATTTTTTTTTTTTCATATTGTTGCCAGATGATCGATTTATATGTGGGGTTTACCGTCAAAAGCACGATATAATTATGAGAGACGCCTTAGTGAAAGGCTTCGGAAATTTTGACCATCTTGGGTTTTTTAACGAGCACCCAAATCTGAGCACATGGGCCTACAGCATTTTCGCCTCCATTGAAAATGCAGCCGCCGCAACTGGGATTCGATTCCGCAACCTGTGGGTCAGCAGCCGAATACTTTTGCCATTAGACCACCACGGTGGCACTTTGATATTGCTGATTAAAGTGCGAATGACACAAAAAGTCAATTGAGCGTACGTCTGTAATAGGTACATTGATATTATCACCTATCTTCAAATGAAACGATTTCGTGAAGTCCTCGCATATTTCCCCTCTTCCTCTGACTGTACGTTCTCCGTGCTTTGCTAGCAGTATACCTCCCGCAAATGCCTCCCCCATTATCATTTGGAAGGGCATAGCGCACCATTACAGGGACACAAAAGAGAGACGCACACACACACAGCGCTAGCTTGCAACTATTGTTTTACTTGCAATCGCACATGCTATTATACAGTAACAGTGGACCGATAAAACCTGGAACATTCGTGTTAAGATACAGCACGCCTCATGCATGCGTCATCATCGATTGCGACAAACTGAACTCGTCAACGTCAAAGTGAAGATTCCAGATACTTCTTTTCTTTAGCGGACAAAGCTTATTGAAGCCACACTCACACATTTATCTTTCATTTTCAATTTCAAAGGCTTCAATGATTTCACGTGTAGATCTGTCACGGGCCCTGAAGAGATTGCGGGTGTTTCGAGCCACAGGGACGCAACCACACCTCTGACAGTGAAGGGCCAAATGACCAGATAATGCTTGTTCTACGTTGTATTTGTATTCTTTTAAGTCTTTGGTTTACACACCTTTCAGATTGGCCAATGTACACACAATCACATATCAAAGGAGTGCCATAGACAACACCACGACAGCAATTCAAAAATTTTTTCCCCGCTGCTTGATCTTACACTCCGTTTCCCGCCGTAGTCGGCGTTAAACTTTTTGCACATTCCTTGCAACCGTTAGGGAGCAAAAAAAAACTACATCCGCATCAGCCTTTCTCGCTATCCTTCGCAAGTTATGCGAAATGGCATGCATGTAAGGCACTACAGCAGCCTTGGCTGCCTTAGTGACGGCTGCCTGGTCTCTGACGTTTGCCCTTCCTCTCCTCCTCAATTTTTCCGCGACGGCAGTTAAACAGGCGCATGGGATAACCAGAATCCAATAAACGTTCAGCTTGAGCCCACAAGCTTGCATTAAGCTTTTGGTGGCACGACTTCACCAGTGAATTTGAAAACAGGAATTTATCACCGCACACTTTACAATTTTCGAGTGAGCGAACGTGAACGGAAGAACCGGTTTATTTCCTCGCGGTTCATAGCTGCAGCGTACTCCTGCTGGCGAAAAAATACAGCCCGAGGTCAAGGAATCTTATGAAATTGTCATTTGGCACTTCATGTGTTAGCACCAGGGGAGATAACATTGTCAAGAACATGATTAGAGTGTCCGTCATAACCGCGTCAAAATTGTTATGATCTATATATGAAATGATTAGATAGCCATCTACAAATCTAAAAAGAGCAGTCACATCGGTGGGCTTCACACGCTCGTCAAGGACCTTGTTACACTTTGCTAAAAACAGGTCACTCGATCAAGTACGTGGCTATGCAGGAACCTATACATATCCCGTTCTTTTGTTTCACAGTGTTCCCATTCCACATCGCATAGGTCAAGTTAAGGTAAAAGTAAAGGAACTGTTCACTCAAGACTAAAAACTGTTCTCTCAAGACACCGGCAGTATTTTGAAATCAAAACGCTCCTACTCGGTCGATACCTTTCGATACACACATCATCAACTCTGCCTGAGGGAGGGTGTATAAAGATCTTTTACATCAATTTAAAATGCTAGAAGATTCTGTTTTTTTGCCTGCAAAAAATTCTAGCACTTGTTCCGTTTTTTCACCAAAAATGAGTCGTCAAGAGATATCAACTTCAAATTTTTGTAGAAAGACCGCAATGCACCTTTGTCAGGATCATTCTCCGAGACGCGTGCATGAGGCGCGCTGTAACCTTAACACGATGTGTTCCAGGTTTTATTGGTCCACTGTTACGGTATGCATAGCATGGTGTTTCGAAAATAAAACAATAGTTGCAAGTTAGCGCTGTGTGTGTGTGCGTCTCTATTTGTGTCCTTGTCGTGGTGCGCTATACCCTTATAAATGATGAACCCCAACCAACTAAACCCGGCAACGTGTCTTAGCTCCCCCATTATCCTACATAACCGTTTTAGGTTATAGGTATTTCTTGAATGGGTTGATGTGCCAAAACCCCTATGATTATGAGTCACGTCGTAGTGACTAGTAGAGACAGTGGAGAAATATGATTTTTAATCTATTAAATGGCAAAGAGCCTACTGTTCACAGTACAGTGCGAGAGACGAAATGGCACGGACTAGCTAGAGAAAAAAAAAAACGTTAAATGAAAAGCAGGGAGCTCAAACAAAAGGTAATTAGCGCCTATTGGAAAGGTTTCACTTCAAATAGTGTTTAAACGGACACAAAAGGCGAATATAAAGTGAACCGTTGATTGCGGAAATGGCGCTTCCAGAAAGCGGTAGTGCTACTTTTGTGCCACAGGACGTGCTATTTTGAAATAAATAAATTGAAGTGGTCAGCAATCCGTTAGTGCACTCCGATTCTCCCGCCCGAAAGTGGCCCTCTCCCGTCACTGTTACTATGCATAACGTGCCCGATTTTACTGCATGAGTGCGTTCATATCCCTTAATTCTTGGTAAGTAGGGCACTGCAGTTGATATATTGCCGTTTACACGCTGTAATACATTGTGCTTTCACTCTGACCTTGACTGGTATTTATTATTAGTATCCATGTAAGGTGGTTTTACATGTGCGGCAACAAGTTAAATGTTATCAATCTCGGAAGAGTGTGAGCAGAAGCGTTCGTGCTGTGAGAAGACTGTAAACACTTCCTCTGCCGCCATCCTACCTTCGAAGGCCAAGGAGCTTTGTTGTAATCTGTGCGAGCTGAACAACCTGCCAACCACAGTATATTGGATCTTGTATCATTCGCTTGAGCCCTCCATCAGAAAGCCATTACGGTCTGGTGCGACATTTAAACACAAGTCTGACCACTTCTTCCAGAGTCGTGATTGACTGCGTGTGTGCGACCACGTTCGTTTTAAGCCGTCAGCTCATCTCTCTTTTTCTTCTACTATCACGTCTCCCTACACGAAGCAGCCAGCCTCACACCAAACTTCACAAGCAACCCACCCCTAGCCTCTGCTTTTATCTCACTTATTTCCACAGTTGTTAGATGTAGCTGAGCTTACAAGCAAATAATCATCTCATAAGAAGCCCGAGAGAGAGAGAGAGAGAGAGACAAAAAGGAAGGCTGGAAAATTAGGCAGATATTAGAATCCAATTAGCTACCCCCATATAAGCACCCTAAAAAATCAGTGATGCTCTTGCTAAGTCCCAAATACACCTAAGTTTAAAAATTTTTCATTACTGAAAATATTTTCTAATTGTAATAAAATATCACTCAAGTACGAGGGTAAGTGAAGAAAACAACGTTAAGTTTTTAGCTATTTGGGAATGTGACGAGTACTGCAAAGCCTATATTTGCAGTATAAAAAGCGAATAATCTAAGAAATGCTACAAGCGACTAAAAAATTCTGCAAGTGACTCAGTGGAAAAAGAACTCGAAATACGCCTAATATAAACGAAAACTGCAACTCTCCGTTTTTCGACCAATGTGTCTAAGAAGCCTTCCATAAACAACAAACCCAAATAATCTTAGTATCCAATAAGGAAACTAGCCCTGAAAATCCCCCCTATTTTGTTCAAACTCAAACAATGGCAGTCTCCGCCCTCGCCAAGACATTCAACACATTTGATCAAAACACCCGTAAAGCTGTAGTGTTAGCAACGAAAGACTGGGACACAACACAGTAGTCATCTCTTTAGTACAAGTCATCTCCGCACTGTCCCTGGAGCGCTTCCATGTACTTCGTATTACCCGCTGTATTATGTACAGCAGGAACACAATCGCTGAATAGGCAAAAAATTACCCGCGGCCAAAGGGTAATATTACACTAATGAGTACATAACTCTGAAGTGAATGCTTTTTATTTACCAGAAAGATGTTCAGAAGAACCGGGGTTATCGGCCTCCACATTTTTTACCTTGTTATTTGAGACTGAAGCGAAGGAAAGAGTCATTGCACAGCTTGAACTGATGTTGCTATCAAGCCTGTATTCAACTACACGAGAACTTGTGTGAAGCTCATTAAAGAAGAAAAAAAACAGCAGCAAAGCTACACTCAATGCAACGCATATCAAGGAATCAGTTATGAGGTCTTCGCGCATATCTTGAAAGACGTAAACGAAGCAACGGTCGCTCGAAAGAACGCGCCTCCTTTGCGGAGTGATCCATCAAAATTGTGCCATGAGCTGGTCCTCACGTTACGGATCATGTTGTACATTTATGCTAACACTGATTATGTATTGCACGCGAATGCTAGGACAGATAAGTTGGACGTAGTTTTCAATTAAATGACGCGCAGCACCACTAAATCGGACGGGTAAATAACAATTATCCCGCCGCATCACATATAACACTTAAAAGAGCTATCTCTCACTCATAACTTGAAAACTATAGCGTAAATGGATTTTGTTGAGCGATATCTGTTTGCAGTTCGTTTATAGAGCCTGAACGCAAATTTTCAAGTGTGTATACGTTTGCGCAAGAACATCACCATACTTCTGATCGAGGCAACCTTGCGGTATTTACATGCACGTCATATTTCAAGTGCATACACAAACTCTACACCCTCAGCAATAATTTTTCACTGGTACTCAGTCACAAATGTTTGCTGACTTATCTTTTCAAGGTGAGATGCAGCTTTTATATATAAGATTGCTGTTTAGATAGCGCGCAAATACATTACTTTTATTTAAGTCTCTCAAATTACGCAAACAAACATCAGAACGTACTCTGGGCCAATTAATTTTCAATAATTGCTGAAGCCGTTGAAATCGTTTGGTGACAAACACGAACTATAAGCAGAATGCGCGGAAATGTATTGCTATGATTCAATGAAAAAAAAAAAACAATCGGATTAACTAGATTTGAGCGAATGAAGCTAGTGCCTGAATCTTACGACCCGCGAAAGAATACTCTCTACAGGCATTGATGCGATGGTGGGAATTTTCACGAGATTTAGGAGAGAGAAGCAGCGGCTTAGTAATGAATACCAGAGGAGTTCATGGCTTGTTGAGTGTTATGGAAAACAAATAGATATACACTTGTGCACAGCAGACACAGTACATACATTGAAAACCGGAAGCTAATGCACAGAAAATGTTGCTCCTTTTCCCGTCAGGCATGTTACTCATAGCGAAAACAATGTGTTAGAAAACTGCACCAAAAATTACATCAGTTTCATCTGCTACAAAAAGTGTAGCAAACATTCATTTACAAGGAAACTCAAACATAATAAGAAGAGGCGAATTACAACAACGACAATAAACGACAATAAAGAATACACAATAACCCTTTGCAAAAATTTATAATGATCAGTTTCAACATAAGTGCGTAAAATTTACATAATTTGAAGCCAAGATTTTGTACAAGATGTCGCAATATATTATAGTTAATAAAAAACCAGCACAAAATGAAGCTCATAATTATGATAACTGTGTGGGTTCAAAGTCACGAAGCCAGAATCTAATTACCAGAGACGGCGTAGTGGAAGGCTGCAGTAGTTTCGACCCCCTGGGGTTCCTTAACGTGCACCTAAATCTATGTACACGTGCCTCAAGCATTCTCACGTCCATCAAAAGGGTAAGAAAGCCCAGGAGCGCAGAATTGTGCCGTTAATCGTGCCGACGTAAGTGCATTGTTAAACTGGTGATTTAGATGTAAAGAAACTAATGTGGACGAAAAGACAGCTTGCCACTGGCAGTGACTGAACCTGCGACCTTCACATTAGGCGCCCGATGGTCGTATACCAATTGAGCTGCTGTGGCTGTTCGTACACTTTGTGGGGCATTATACACTACATACAAACCCTGAAAGTGTTAGCGCCTCTTGACTTCATGACGGCAAGGGAGGTACACCATTTTTTGCCAGCTGCCATCACATAGCACGTGATCCTTTAACGAACGGAAAGCTGTCCAATAGTGAGGATCTTGTTCCGGCAGACTTGATGCCTTCAGGTAGGATGCGAGTGCTCGTCGGTCAGCTGTCCACTCGTTTACGTAGAATATGTACACGAAATGTCAAGCTTGTCACTTAACATTTCTATAGTATGCATGTTAACCCGGTCTCTATTATTGATTTCATACACACGCGCGCGCTCACACTGTTAAGGGCGGAGCACATACGACGACCTTGTTTATGGATGCATTTTCCCCAGTACTTGCTTTCGGAAATGTCATTTGTGAGCCGCAAGAAATACATCTAAGAAAAGCACGAATATGGAAAACATGCACGAAGGGATGCACTTACCAAATTGCAAAGAAAAAAAACGTGATCTTTATTTTTATTTGGCTTATCTGGTGCACTGAAGAGTGTCATATCAAATATTTTGGTTTTTCAAAGACTCTTGTCTAAATTTTTGGATTTTTGAGGGAGGTACGCAACAGCCTCCATGCAGGTGAGAGGTGTGATCACTGCCTCATTCTGGAGCTTCGAAGTATGACACTAGCTAGGTAGTTGTGGAGTTCTTAATGCACGCAAATTCTCTTTCACATATGTTATGTGTTATGTGACATATATATGGAAATTTTAATTTCATATTCAGTAATATCCCAACCGGGCACGCAGTACTGACAGAGAGAGAAGCAAGGAAAGTTAGAGAGGTTGAGCAGACGCACGTCTGGTCTCCTATGCTCCTACAGTGGGGAAAGGGGCGAAAAAAGATTCAAAGAGAAGAACAGGAGGGAAAGGAAGGGTAGAGATGTTAACAAGTCTGGAACGACCGGTATGCTACCCTACACTGGCGATAGCGATGAGGAAGTTCATCTTTCAAGAGATTCAAAACTAAAGATGTACTTATAACGAAGAACAACGCGCACTCTTGGGGGAGCACATCAAGCCCAGAGGGGTCACACAGATCTGATGACTTCTGGCTTTCTCTGTTCCAGAAGGGTCGCACGTATACGCTAAGTGCCAAAAGTACAGAGACCACAAGACACAAGGGGAAGCAGAATAATCACGCTGCTTAGGCCCGCATGCAACCTTGCGCTTAGATATTCGCCCTGCTCTAAATCAGATTAACGAGCACTGTGGAATTCACACAAATACAGTCACAAATTGCTGGGAAACGTAAAACTTTCTCAGTCCTAGTGATCTGTAAACTTTGACAGCAACTTTACGTGAATTCGCTACTAACACCAAAATTTCCCACTTTAACGTGTTGTTACGCAACTTCTTCCCAGGGACTTCAGCCGAGAAGACACGCTCGTCTCGCATCACGATACTCAGCATGTCATAAAAAAATCGCGGTGATTGTGACCTTCATATCACTGCTAATATCAGTCTACACACAACCGGTGATTTGATTTAGTTTTTCTTATTTTTTAATTCAAGCTATATTGCATGGGAGCTGAAAATAAGCGTATAAATAGCAGCAGTGCTCTTAGTTGCGATGCCAAAATGCACGATGTTATTTAGGTTACCTTTTAAAGAATGTGCGTATTTATTGTAAAGGACAGTTCTCTTTTCTTTTTATACACTTTCTTTCGCAAGTCGGCAGTCAT